>OFHS01000409.1:0-44298 GCA_900245855.1 Calvadosia cruxmelitensis
AAGGAATTGTATTTTTCATAAATTTCCAAAGTTGAAAATGCTAGAATTTCTTGCAGACGCGTTGATCCTGCGAGTGACTAGAGGTGATGAAACTCAGCAGGGACCCACGACGTTGGCGTCGAGAGATTTTTCCCATCCTCTTGCGGCTGGAAAGTTTACCATTGTTTTCGCTCGCACGTATGTGAGAAGTGTTGACTTTGAATGACAACAGTCGGAGAGATGAACATTTCACTTATGATTTGGCTTTCAGGGCTTGAACAAATCAGGCTGCAACGTTCGTGCTCGTGTTGCTCGAGCAGGCAACTTTGTCAACTGAGATTAAAATTTGTTCAGTGCAAGATTGAGTGAGAGTGGTTGACTCTGACAGCGACCACATTTGCACCGTCTTCGAACAGGAAATTTCAAATGCGACAGTACTACGACTGCGAGAAAAAGCTTATCGCGAAGAGGAGCGAGACAGCGTCTGAATGTGAGATGCAATTTACAAATCACTACAATTATACCTCGCCTTGGACCTGAGAGCCGATGGAATTTACGATCATACGCTTTCTTGCTTGGATGTAGCTGGTCTAAGATTGGGTTTCAAATACGGAGGATGCAAAATTTCAAATCAAATCATTGCCAGCCGGCAGCCTTTGTTGTGTGCTCACAACTTGTTTCCGTCTTCGATAAGTTCCGTGAATGTTCCGTTGCGACTTGCGAGTTCGTCTGAATCCAAGTTCGATCAAGATTCTCCTTGTCTGGACTTTGCATGAATAAACTATAACTTTACGATGCTGTTCATCGCGTGAGAAAGCGAGTAAACACAGCAGTCACACCAGCACAGCCGCCACACCAGTCCAGCCTTCTTGCAGCTTTCCACGACAACTTCGTCGGTGAAGTTCGAACGGTTTGGTGTGGGTTTAACGTATTGGACATCGTTTGCAACTCACAAATTGATATCTAACTTTCGTAAGCCCTACATTCACTCCGATTGCTGGACAAGCATTCAGCATGGATTTCCTATTACTTCATCATTGATTTGAAAATGGGTCCTGTTGTGATTATTTTACTGAATGCATTTATCTGTTCGACAGCATCTGCATAGCTGTTTTTCGCATTTTTTGTGTAATGGTTTCGTAAAATCAGAAAAGGAAAAATAATGTTTACTAACAAAATCGATATTAATAGATCTGTTTCCTGTCGCATCTCTTTTCTCTGCAATGATCTCAAGTACACCTCCAATTGCACACAGGTGTCATTTTTGAAGACAAGACGCCTCGCGTTCTTGACCCAGTCCTTTAGCATTCAGCGAGGTCTGATTTTCAATAAATCATAAAAAATAGGAGGAGATCTCAAAACTAAAAATTTCAACGATATTTGTAACTTTCAACGTTCATTGCCCCGATATCTGGAATAAAAGTTTTTGGGTTTATAAGCACTTTAAAGGTTATACTTTGCCATTTCATATCTGATCTAGAGTCTATACATGATAAAGATTTGTTCCTCGCTCAAGCCAGCTGTTGTCATGACTCTGATTTTCCTGAACAACAATGGGGGTAGGGTTGCAACCGGGGGCCCCGTTTCCCGCTTTAAAGGGGGATCTCCGTAAGTTGTCGGCCTTTTTACAGGGGAGTTGAACGGGGATTTCCTTGTTCCAGATTCCCCGGTCTTCCCCGTAACCCCGTTCCAAAAGCCCGGCTTTCAAACCGGGAAAATGTAATTTCGAGTAAATAGATTGTTTTCTGATCTAAAGGACTTGGGATTATTTTTGGTAGCATGCTTACTGAATGCTCTTTCGCGACGAAAGGAACACTTCACACGACTCGTAGACCGCTTACGTGTTGCGATCGTCTGTTGTCAGGGCAACACAGCATGATGTGTTTACCTCGTTGACTTCGCGTGAATAGTTTCTATTGTTCTCATGAGATGATCGATTTCCAACACCTCCGCGACGCAAACAGACTTCCTCCGCGTTTCAGAGAACGAGTGGAAAGTAGGGCTGGAAATTGAGTCCCGGGAAACCGGGACTCGAAATAATTTCGGGAACCGGGAAACAATTTCGGGAATTTTTTCGCGTTTTTGGGAAGAAAATCTTAAAAATGATCAATAATCAACTGGCTGACTTGACCTTACAATTTACCTACTCGAGTTTTCTGCTGTTTTCCCATCATCGACAGAATACCGACAATATTATTATTCGGTGAACGACTAACGCGATGTTGCGGCCGCCATTTTCAACCACATGCAGTTGCGATCACTCACGCATGGCAAAATCATTGTTCTGCAAATCTGGTGCGTTGTTTGCGGTCAAGTCACACTCTTGTGCGAAGAGCTTGCAGCGCAGCGTTTTCGAAGACATGTGGCTGACAAAGTCGTTGATTCGCTGCAGATAGTCTTCATTCGACCAACAGATTAACTGGAAGGGAATTATCTTGACGGTGTGGCGATGATTCTTGGAACTTGAGGATTTCAAAATCAAAGCAAGCTCGATCGCTGTTTGGAAATGCATTGCCGACTTCAAATGGAAGTTATTTAGCAAGCAAAGCGACAAGAAGCGGCTTGTCCAGCTGGTTTTACCGTGCCACCGTTTGAATGAAATTGAAATTCCCGTGCTTGTTTAACTGCAGCACCAGCGCTGTTTTATAAAGTGATTTTCCGAATTCATCTTCAATTCATTATTGCTCGTTGCAAGCTTGCTTTCGAAATTGCTGTTGAAATCCAAGCATCGATATCGGGGTAGGGTACAGAATAAAGCCAAAGCAATGCAAACAAAAAACGGGACTCGAACGAGTCCCGGTTTTCGATTATGGGAAACCGGTTGATCAACTTCCCGGAAATTTCCAGCCCTAGTGGAAAGAACAGTGTGGAAGGGACACGGCTTTACTGCTGCTGAGCGATTCAAATGAGGAAAATCACCGCTATCAAACATTACAGCGGAGTTTAACTCTCTTTTTCTCTGTTCCCTAAATTGCTGTAATGTCTGTAGTAAATTTATGCAATGCAATGACGCAAACGCTCGCGGAACACCTTTGAAGGTGTTGACTGTTTACTTCTCGGAAAAATCAAGCAATTGACCAAGAACTCAGAAGGCACACTTCATCAGACTGCACAATATATATGGAAACCATAAATATTTCGACAGTATTTGAATCATCTGGTTTGAAAATGACAAAGCCAGGCTATGTGCGTTGGCAGACAACACGAGACTAGTTTACGCTGACCACGTGCGGACAAGGAGCAAATGTTCCAGACTTGTCTTGCAATCAGTTCAGTACTTATCCAAACTATCCTGGCTTCTTTAAAACATCTATTTTCATCCATATTTAACTGAATGGACCAAGACAATTGCAAAGAAAATTTTTGCCCCCGTTTCCTGCTTCCCCGTTCGCCATTCCCCGATCCTCCCCGCTTCCCCGGTCTTTGAAAATTCCCCGTTCCCCGCCGGGGGAAAACCCTGTTACTTGGCCCCCGGTTGCAACTCTAAATGGGGCATAGATTTGTAGTGTTATGAGAATTACTGTTGAAAAGTAATTAATTACTCTACTAATTACTTTCCCAAAAGGCAATTAATTAGATTACGATTAGGGGGATGCCAAGAGAGGTCCCGTGGAAAGTAATTAATTACAAGTACAAATTACTTTGCCTGAAAGTAATTAATTACTAATTACAGGGACGTTGCTTTTCTTGGGGGAAAGGTCCTGCTCTAACTATTAAGACAGCAGTAGTACAGATACAGACAACAATTACATAGAGACAAGCAATACCAGTCGACAATTTTAATGGCTTTTAATAAACAGATTTTCAAACACAAGTGTTGATGGAGCTAGAAAACTTGCTATTTAACTTTAAAAGCAGGGTGGATTCGAAATGCTGGTCGTTAAGTTGATTTCTGTGAGGTCGCATAATCAAGCTGCCATAGCTGAATAATCGCTTTATGCTTACTTGTAATAATGCTTTTGTCTTTTGGAAGGAAAAGTAATGTTGAAAATTACCCATATAGGAAAATTACTCATTACTCCAAAACGTAATTAATTACGTTTCAGGAAAAGTAATTAATTGCTATAAAATTACTGTAAAAGTAACTTACAACACTGTGTGTATCATCAATCAGCTGTACAATGACAGGTGTAGTTACGATGCTGCTAAGTGCCAATTTATGGATTGTGTATAACTACTGTACTTGAATTACAAATGTTTATTGAGCTTAAAAAGTAAGTTTTAAAAGTTACGCTACTTTTTTAAGAAAATTAACTAGCTGCAGCTACTATTCCAGTTATTTATGAAAGGAAGTATCGAACTCGACTCAAAAACAGCAAAGGCACACTGGTTCATTTTATCGTCACTTAAATGGGGAGATAAAGACAAATTACTTCCAAGCAGGCAAACTTATTCAAATTTTGATTGATTCCTATTCCTTGTCGATTAATGACATCGGCCAATTTTATGTGAATTTACAAAATCTTCAAAGTAGAATAAAAAATATCAATCCCGATTCCCATCAAGCTTTTCCGAAACTTCTATTATAATAGGCTTCAGCAACTGATCAACAGAATCCTAGGAATATTTGGGCGTAACAATATTAATAACCGATATTTCTGCTAAAACGGCCTTGAATTGGGTGACCAGAGCATTTCAAGTGAGTTGTTTTGACAATTATTGACACCTTTACAGCACAAGCTCCTCCTGTTGAACATGACAGATCCCAGTCTTTTGCACGACTTCATACAAGTAAAATTCAACTGCTATAAAAGAGACATGACTAATTCATTCACCTGATGCGTTCGCCTATCACTAGTTGCGTCAGAGACGGGTGTGATGACGTAGCCACGCCCAACTGAGACCTCATATTTTGGCATTATATTGTTTGAGTGTTATCTAACTGTTTGCAATGTTTGAAGAAAATCAAAGAGAGTTGGGTTCACAGCTGTGATGATTTGTTTGGAGTGACCCTTTCGCTGATTTGTTTGGCTGTCGCATGAAGGAGTTGCTTGATTTTGGCATCTTAAACCAGGTTTAACTTGTCGACCAAGCAGCGGGAACATCCAAATTTCCCCAGTGTTGAGTTGTGCTTGGCATGTAAACTAAATTTTGATTGTTGACATTGAATTGTTGAATTTGTGATGATCGGAGCTTCTACTTGAAATCGAACTCTTGTTTTGTGGCGTGGGAGTTGGACTTCATATTAATACGAATTCGATTAAATGGTCGACGACTGACACCAACTGCGAATCAACTAAGTTTTACTCTAGGTTAGCAGAACCTGATAGTTTATGATAAAGCGGCTCACTGAAACCTTCCTCTGCCGATTGCAGACATTTTGAAAATGAATTTTCATCTTCATAGATCAAGATTATGCTGGTGATGAATCCTTGCATTTTGCCTGGCTTTCTATGCAGTGATTTTTCTTGAAGTTGTTTACTTTACAAAATTTAGTACTATCGCAGTTGATTTTGAGAAGGCATAAACAAAGCAGCCATGAAAATTCTATAAGTGCTGCAGCTGTAATTATAATTATGTGATAAAACGGGAATGAGATGTCTCTGTAATGCCACCTTTTGTATTTGCCAGCAATCTGAGCATAACTATCAGGCATGTCATGCAGGCTCCTTGTTATCCACATTTTCTTTTATCTCTCTTTCTGTTTAATTTTATTTTTTAGAAAAGCTACGAACAAAAGCAGTACAAGAATGGTCTCAAGTTTTGCAAGCAAATCTTGTCCAACCCGAAATATTCTGATCATGGAGGTAGATTTGTTGTGGCTGTCTTCAGTGGTTGCAATGGAAAGTCAAAGCAACATATATCACAAAAACTCAATACTCAAGACAACACCAAACAGCAGTTATGCTAATGGAAGTCTTAGACATTTCCCTTTTTTATGCCAGCTGTTTCTTGGTTGCGGTTGTTGCGCATGCTTGTCATGCATAGAACAATTCTGAGTGTCAATTCTAAAGAAGCGTCATACAACGCAAAGGACACTATTAATTTGTTCTTGACAAGATTCTGTTATAGCTGCAAAAATGCCCTTGGACGAATAGCTGTGGTTCTATGTAAACAATTTCCTTGTGCGTAAATTCATTGCATCTGTTAAAATTATGACAGCTTTTGCTTCTGCCTTCTAAGGGATCAAAATTCACCTAACTGTTTAGCAACTGATGTGTATAGTAAGAAAAACAAGGGGTTTCATTTGAAAGACACTTGCTAGTTATTGTAGACATTGTTGTTTATTTGTTGTTGTAGAAACCTTGGCGATGAAAGGATTAACACTCAATTGTTTAGGAAGAAAAGAAGAAGCATACGATTACGTGAGGCGTGGTCTTCGCAATGATCTCAAAAGTCATGTCTGTATCTTTTCAATGTCCACTCGGACAATTCCTCTTTCTTCGTGGTTTTTAGAAAGTGATGTCGCCTAAGCTAATTGAATGTCAGTGGATGAGCATTTGCAATAAGCTCTCTCACATTTTGCTTTCAGTAGAATATTATACACTGACTTTGAAAATGGAAATATTGCGTCGCTTCTTGGCCATGAGTTCAAACGACGGTCAAACCTTTCTTAAGTCAAATGCCCCAATGAAAAGTGGTTTGTTAATACATTTTGTTGTTTACGTCTGTGATGCCGTTCGCAAGTACGCTCATTTGAAAGGACTGCAACAAATTTGCACTTGCATAGCTTTTCTGTTACCAATCAGAAGCCAGTTTTTTGTTAATCTAACTCCACAATCTAGGATCAATGATTGGACCTTGTTCCATCTGATTTGCCCATATTATCTGCACTGATTTAAGTTGTTTTGATTGTTCTTAAAGAAAGGAAATTTTGGATAAAATCATAAAAGCCAGGGGTCCATAATGTTGATAATCCTTAAAAAGTTGGGTAAATATTGCTGATTTATTTGCAAAATGTATTTGGTTTTGCAAACATTATAGTTTGATTTTAGTGTGGTTTGAAGAAATAGCTTTGCAGGAAAGTGCTCGATTGTTCTTTTAACTATCCTACACTCATAAATCGTTTTAGAATAACAATTATATAAATAGTAATAAATCGCTTGTTTATACAGGATAGACATTTTAGTAATCACTCATTGCTATTGATATGTGTCATATGCCTAACAGAAACATAGATGCTCTACGAGCTGACTCACGGCGTAGGAAATCGTCCAAGGGTCACTAGCTCATCTTGGTTCTATTTTGTCATTGGCTCTTGTGTAGTGTTGGATCGGGTATCAGCTCTATGGTTACTATGCAACCCCTATGATAGAGGCTGGCAGTCTCTCTTCCGTGCGAGTTTAACTTAGCTTAAACAAGTGTAACCCCATAATATCGAAGCATAATCGAACCACCTTGCATCGAATCACAATGCAAGGTTCAACCGTGCAACACAATGACATCGCGACTGCTCACGTGCTTCCGCCATTCATAAACTAATTAATTTGAATAATTATTCGTTAAATCCCGCAATCCCGCAAGGGGTCGATAGAAATATAAATCATACATTTCGATTGACTTCAAGCAAAACAAAACTCAAGCAACAACTACATTAAAGTAAAGGCTTTTCAAGCTCAAGTTGTGAACAACCATCAAGGCAATTACGATGATCATGCGCAATTATCAGACAACGTAATCACGACGTTCACCTGTACGCAGATTAACATTTGATCAATAGGTGTAATAATTTGCAATTGCTCATATTCCAAGGTATTGAAATAGAGTGACGTATGGCCAAATTTATTTTTCATTCTATATATCATAAAAATTAGGATGCTTATCTGGTGTTGTCGTGTATAGACTTTCCTTGTACTTGGCCCGTAGCCATCCTGCGTCATTAGCACGTTCCTTAGCGTGAGTGTTAAATGCAAGTTGGAATGTACATTTCACGTGAGCCATTATTTTGAATCTTTCTATTTAATGAAGAAAACTTGAATTGAATTGACTCACTTATAGGTATGTCTCTAGGCGCATCATTTTGTAACGCAAATGTGAAGGAAAGGAACAATCAATGTTTGAAAAGCTATAGGCCAAAATTACTAGACGTAATCTAGTTTGCAGCTTATCTGGATTGAATTCTGTAGGCCTGACTACCTTATACCAGTCTTTTCGGAACAAACAGTTCTTGATCCCATCTGTTATTGTATGCGATCAGAACATAAACAGATTAAGATTGGATATATCATCAAGAGATTAAGATTGGATGGATCATTTGGGGCTTATAAAAGTAATTGCAACAGGTCAATAGACTACTGCTGCTTCTTCTTGAGTAGATTCATTTGGTGCCATGTTGTTAGTTTTATTTGGTTTGCTAAATACCCTTGACTTATAATAAGGCTGGCACGTCTTTGGTTTGCTCCAGCGATCGGATAGAAAATATGACGAAGCCATCAAGTGTTATCGTAACGCATTGAAATGGGACAAGGTAGGCGCATCATTGACTGTCGACCTGAAGTAATACATACTTTAGGAGCATTTGCGCTGCCGTTTACTGTCTTCTGCACTTTCCTTTTGTTCACATCTTTGTTTTCAGAACAACATACAAATCTTGAGGGACCTGTCATTGCTCCAGATTCAAATGCGAGATTTGGAAGGATTTAGGGTACTGATTGTAATATTAAGTTGCTTCTATTTGCTCAGCCATCATTGCCGAGGTGATTGTTTGTGGGCCTAGACCATCATGTGTAAGGTAGATCTAAGTCAAATCCTGCATCAGTAGAACTGTCAAATATTTGACACATACTTGTGCCAGCGCCCCTTGTGGTAGAAACGTATTGGAGGCTAAAAACGTTGCTGTTCAAGTTCTTTATTTGGTTTTTATTTTCATTGCCACGGTGACAAAGTTGTGTGTGTTCTTGTAGGAGACAAGGTATTGTTTGTTGAAGCAGCGTCCTTCACAACGGTTGTCGTGGATCGGCTATTCAGTTTCACATTATCTACTTGAAGAATATCAAATGGCATTTGAAATACTTGAAGAATTTAGGAAGACACAATACAACGAAAGCACAGTAAGCCAGTCATTAAATGAGCATGTAGAATGCTACTGCTGCCAACATCGACAGTCCAGATCTTGTTAGTGATCTTGTTGGTTTAAGTGTATCCCTGGATACCTTCTACGTGTGTATGCTGTTGGTCATTCTTTTTTTTTCCAATAAAGCCAAATTCTACTATTGAATCAGTGTGTTGACAGTAACCCTTTCAATAATAATTTTGAATGCAGAGATGAGTCCATATCAATAAGCCAGTTCACGGTTATTCACGCGCATGCTCAGAAGTGTCATGTGTATGGATACTCTTTATTATACACGGGATAAAGGATATATCGAATAAGGAAGTGACAATACGCTATCATTGCCTTGTGAAAGCATTTTGTTATCTGTCACAAAACGGCAAATGCAGTGAAGTGAAATAACAACACAGTTAACCCTGTGACGCCGAGAGTACGATATATCGTACGGCGAAACTGCCCACAGAAATCTGGCCAGCGGAGTCCCATAGAGTGGTTACTGGCTACCAGGTCTTTCAACCCTTCCCACAATATCGGCCATGTTTTTCTGCCCCAGAAAACTCTTCGTCGAGCTATGTAGTCGACATTTCTTGACGTTTTTGCGAATAAACATGGCGGATCCTTCGAAGAGCTATTCAGTTGCTGATGTTCTTGCATATTTAAATGATGGAGTTTGATATTCCTGGGTGACGGAATTGATTCATACTTTGACGAATTGGATTTCGAGGATCAAGACAGAGATTTTGAGTCAGTGCCCAACGGTTTGGACGAAACATTGGCCCTCAACGTGATCTAAACTCAATTGACATTGGAGAAGAGCCTTTCCAAGATGAAGATCGGATTCAGAAGTCTACCCGAATGCAAGGACGACCTCACAACACACTTATTGATGACTGTCAATGGAGCTGTAGTGATAGTGATTCACTGTTCCTTTACTTTTCCAATCTGTTGGCGCAATAACAATGTTAGCCAGCGTGACTACAAGGAAAAAATTATTTAAAATTCATACTTGCACTGTACAGTTCAAAATTTGGTATCAAAATGATCCTAACTGCATGGGCATTGTCCTCAGCTACGAGAAATATTTTTCATTCAGCGATTCTGCTTGCAATATTGTTACAAATTGGAGAGATCTTGTTTGTGTAACATTAATGACCACCAATTAAGTATTGACCACGCCCACAAATTACGTTTTTTTGGTAGTATTTTACTAATTCCAGAAAGAACAGTGTTTTGTGGACCAGGCTGCAAAATATCTTGCTGTTATCAATAAAACTCTAATTATGCTGTATTTAAACTCATCTCCATTGATAAGTTATTTGGCATCGGTGCTTGGTTTGGTGAGAGCTACTTACTTGCAAATGGCAGCAGCTGCAATGGTCAACCTGTCACCATAACCAAGCACCAGTCACACTGCTAAGTCAGTGAAAATCCTAGAGCTACTTACCAGAACGATGTTTTTTTTCCTTTTGGGAAGAGGCAGGTGGGTGAAAAATTCACATCCTGGCTGTTTCTTGTAGTGCGAGGCATATCGGGCGATTTGTTCTTAGAGCACTGACAAGAATTTCACTAGCAAGCTAGCAGGCAATAGCAAGAATGACAAACCACTGCTAATCCCCCAGTTTAGTCGAACCATGCGCATGATTCAGGGACTGGGACTGACATGCTGTCATCTCCTAACAATCCAATTGCTTGGACTCAAGGCTAGCCTCGATTCCATGTTGCTCGCTGCAGTCAATGAATCGATTTTTAACTTTACCTAAATTACATTTAGCTACATTATATTGTCTGTTGCGTTGGAATTCTTAAAATTTTCGAAAAATCAATTTAGGCTTAAGGGTTAAGGAGAACACGATTTTAATCATGAAGACATTGATAAAATGTGTATTCTTTGCGTCAATGCCACTTATATTTCACTGAGAGGTATGGAATATTCTGAAAATACCCCTAGGTACCAGGCTACCCACTTCTGGTCATGAGCGTGAACAGCCGTGAACTGGCTTATTGTGCTGATTGCTTAGTAATCCAATGGTAAAGATTCTGTTTTGCAAGTTGTTTCTGGCATGACATACATGAGCAATTTGCGTTTCAGGCCAAATCATTTGACTATGAACACAGTGAGATGCTCTTGTACCAGAACATGATCCTCCAAGAGCGCGGTCGCGATGAAGAAGCCCTTGAACACCTTGAACAGTATCAGAATCACATCACCGACAAGAGGCAAATCAAAGAGACACAGGGTATGCCACTTTGCTACATTTGTCATTTGTGAACATGCACTGCCTGACCGTGTCACTCTTGTTTCCATGCTCTCTCTTTATTCAATCAATGGCCAATTGATCTGCTTCTCTGATAGATATGTCAGCTGATCATAGTGATGTAAAAGTCTGATAATGTAAGAAGAATAAACCAAAGAATGAATGCAAAATGCCCCTGCAGCATCGACTCCCCAGTTACCATGGTAACCGTAAGTCAATAAAGCTCACTTCTTTGAAATGGAGTGGTAATTGTCTCAGTTTTAACGCTGGCGACAAAAATGTGACCTCTACTTCGCTGAGGTGAAATGGACAGCAAATTTTCAATTCGATTTAAGCATCCCGCAAGCTGCAAAATTCTCAAATACATTCCCAAGTGATCAATGTAGCAAGCTGGTTTAGAGTAGCAAAATGATTCCCTGCAGTATTAAGACATTTTGCTCTTGAAGGCAAATATATTTTATGAGGAACATGCAACAACACAAATGACTGCTCAAGGAAATCCATTATAAATTGCAGCTAGATGATCCACGATCTCTTGTCAATGATAATTGTCAGGATGCCAGATTAATTTCTCTGTCGAAATATCATCAAAAAAGTCCAGGAATAAAGTTTGGAGCGAGTTGGTTTGCAGATGTTGCTCTGTGAACATGATGCGGATAACGGCCTCTGTGATGTGAGGTGTTAAGCGCATTGTTTACAACTTTGTGTTTTATTTCTCCCCGTCGCGTGATTGCTAACAAATCATCTTCTAGCATCATAATCATGCCTGGTTTCTAAAACAAACTACATGAGAGGCTAGACCAGACTGCACATTTCAAAGTGGTGCTTTTTTGATCAGAGAGGATGCTGAACTGCTAAAAAAATACATCCAAAGCTTGGCCCTAGAATAACTACAAAATAATGTTTTACACATTGTCATATTGTCCGTACAGTTTGTTAGTATATTTAAACAGGTATGCTTTTCATGGTGTCCAAATTCTGCAATGCAGATTGGAAAGGTCGTAGCAACAAACCTGTTTCGTATGTGAAGGTATTAGCGAATCTGTGATTGCATGGGGTTGCATCTTTCTTTTTGCAGCTAACCTTCAGATGAAGCGAGGTAATTCTCATATCGCAAGAGATCTGTACAAGGAGCTCATCCGGCGCAACCCTGAAAACTGGACATACTACAAGCAGTTGATTAGCTGCATTAAGCCAGGTGAGATATGCAGCTTTGTCATTACAATGTGACCTTGTAAATGCCACCGTGCTAAGACAGGAGAACAGGGATATTGTCAACTGAACCGACATGGCATCATGGCTTTATTTGAGCAAGAAAAAATCAGTCTTCTGCTCTGTTCACAACAGAGACAGCTACCTGATATACATGACTGATGCAGCATGATGGTCTACTACATAAAAATGCCGTCCTTCTTCCTTCTGATGTTGTTATTGATACACCGTGGCACGTATTCAACATGCAATAAGATTCAGTAAGAACAAGATGCTTGTAGAGATGTCTAGCATACGACGTAGGAGGCTACCCCATGAGGGTGGATTAGAACTAGATAGGAGTTCAGAAACACATTGCTTTGTCGGCCAACCCGTCTCTTTAATCGTCAATTCTAGAATGCTAAATTATTTGATATTTCTTGTAGCAATATTTAAATTCAACAACAAGTAGTTGCTTGTTTTAGGGAGGGGAGATTGTGTTCTTATCAGACCATTGACATGAAGAGGTTGCATTGTCATGTGGGTTGTGTTTGATGCTTTGCAGACACTAAAAAAGCACATTTGGCAATCTTGGGAGAATTCCGAGACTTATTTCCTCGAGCTGAAGCACCACGGCGACTGGCTTTGGATTATGCAACAGGTTTGACGTTGCCCACCATGCCTCTTTCCCATCTGTAGTAATTGACAGTGTGCCAGTTGGAGTTGATGTTTGTTGTTTTGCAACACAGGCATTGTTTGCTTCTTTTGCAGGAAATACTTTCAGGTCACTCATCGACGACTATCTTCGAATAGCAATTCGAAAGGGAGTACCACCTCTCTTTGTTAATTTACAACCATTGTACAAGTCAAAGCAAAAGGTATTTCACAGTGACTGTGCTTTGTAAGATGAGGTCCAGGTGATCCTTTCTATTAATTACAAGCTTATTTTATGTGTGCGATTGGCATTGTTTAATTGTTGTTGTTGTTGTTGTTGTTGTTGTTGTTGTGTGAGATGCACACAAGTAGGTTATTGTTTCTTCGTGTTGCTTTTCCACAGTCTGAAATCATCGAGGAGCTCATCACAACGTATTTGAAGAATCTTGAAGTTCACAAGAGCTTTGACAGCACTGAAGGTAGGTATGAGAAAATAGATCTGACATAGAAGGCATTATGATTGGATTGCTTCTTGCAATGTTTTGTTTTTAATTGAAGCCACAGCGTAAGCCATGGATCAACCATCCTTTGATTATAGTGCTTTCTTCCTACTTTAGATAAGACAGTAGAAGACCCGACTGTTCTGCTATGGACTTACTTCTACACAGCACAGCACTACGATCATTTTAGAAAATCGAAATTAGCACTGCAGTACATTGATAAAGTCTTAGATCACACGCCTACTTTGGTAGAAGGATACATGGTGAAAGCAAAGATATTCAAGGTATGTAATACCAATGAATTGCCGCCGGATTGTATCCAAGCTAAGCAACAGCTTGTCATTCTAATTGATGCTTCATATTTCAGCATGCTGGTTGCTTATCAGAGGCAGCGAAATGGATTGATGAAGGGAGAATGCTTGACACAGCTGACCGATATGTTAATTCGAAATGTGCAAAGTACTATCTTCGCGATAACAACATCAAGAAAGCTGAAGAACTATGCTCATTGTTTGAAAGGGTATGCTCGTTGAATGTGCGTGCTGCAATGCGGACATACCATACCTGAACTTATGGTTACAAATTATTTTTTTGCTAAAAAATAGCCTACAATCCTTTCATACCTGGAATTTCTGTCTCTCATGTCTACAATGCAATTATGCTGACCGCATGTCTACAATGCAACAGCCACTAAATTTAGTTCTTAAATTGACATCTCTTGTAGTAAGTTACACTGTACTTGTATGTGAACTACCATCTCAGCTCTATTGGCTAGTTGAAGACTGCATTTACTTGAGCCGACAGTCTATCAGTTTTATAGACTGGTAGGCCTTTGCTTCAACATAGCTGTATTTCTTGATCCTGCTTGTTTGTTTACTCTCAGAATGAAGACAGCATCACGCAGGATAGCCTTCATGAGATGCAATGTATGTGGTTTGAGGTGGAATGTGGGCGAGCGTTCAAGCGGCTTGGTAAATTAGGAGAAGCATTAAAACAGTCTCACCGAATAGACAAGGTTTGTTCTGTCACATGATACCCAATCCTCATTATGGCACTTACAACCTCAATGGGATTGTTGGATGTAGTGTATGCTGATGCCGTTTTCTTTTACAGCATTTTGTGGAGATCAATGAAGATCAGTTCGATTTCCATACTTATTGCATGCGAAAAGTGACGCTGTGCTCTTACATCAGGTATGTCTGTGGCGCACAACATTCCTCTACCCATCGCCTCATTGTCTGTGTGGTTTCGGTGTAAGCTGTGGATCTCAATTTAAGAAGTCAATTACGGTAGTTGCGCGGTATTGTTTGAGACACCTATTGGTTGTCACATTTTATAATCTCGCTTCTGCGATGGAAAGTGATTATCTGACTAACCCAGACCTGTGAATGGGAAAATTAATGACTGCTTGACAAGGACATTAATACTTGACTGGTCGACATGACAAATGTAATTGTTTTTGCTGATGGTGACGAGCATTATGAAGATGAGGCTTGACATGACATTTGCATTTGCCTCCCTTCAAGCATGGCTGTAAGAGCAGTGTTGAGTCAAGAGGTTGTCATTTTGAGACCCAGAGGCAGTTGGCGACAGAATGCGTTACTTTGGCACTGAAAACTAGAATCTACCTGTTATTGAGGGGAGCTTGACGATGCTAATTATGTATGCCTTGTAGAGTTGGCAGATAATGGTAATGTAAGAGTCAGCTCAATTGAGTCAATTACATACAATTTGCATTCTTCTCTCAATGAATATCATTTCAGGCTGCTTCGACTTGAAGATGTCCTACGGAATCACTCGTTCTACTTCAAGGCAGCTCAACTGGCGATTGACGTAAGCCAAGCAAATCAGTTTTGTTGATTTGGCTGCCGTTGTCAAACACGGTAGATGCTGACCTACATTGTTGTGGCCTTGGTACTACCCATGTTGCTCTCTTTCTGTCTCTCTGGCTATCAGTGTTACCTTGAGTTGTATGACAAGCCTTACAATGACAATGATGAAGACGACATGAAGAAGAAAGGTAAGCCCTTGAACACAGTTGTATGAAATCCTACTGGAGGTTTCTTGCACCTGTCATTAGAACAGCCTTTCAGCAGTATGAGATGTAGCAATTTGAGCAGACTGGTGTTCACTGTGATGTGACTGATTGACAGGTAACATGACAGCGAAGGACATCAAGAAGTTGAAGAGCAAACAAAGACGAGCAGAGCGAAAGGCTCAAGTCCAAGAAGATGTGAAATGTAGGTGCCCAATGCTTTTCTTGTAGTAGTAATGACGTTGTATTATAACGGCGTTTTAGTGCATCTGGAATTGCTGCAAGATACCAGTTCCTCGCGGTGACAGGGCCCGTGGCTCTCACTTATGATGTGCGATTGCACTGTATGGTCTGTGACAGTGACTCATTGTCTCGATGTCATGTGATTCTTTAGCCGGTGAAAACAAAGAGAACAAAGAAGGCGAGAAGAAAGACGAGAAGAAGAAGGATCAGTTCAATCCTGCTCTCCTTGTCAAGGTACTGCCGTTTATCTGCTAGAACTAGGCAATGGTTAGTCGTATTGGCCAGTGCATTGCCTTTAATGTTTGGAAGGTCCCCTAAGCTGAGCTTTCTTTGTTTCTAGACGGAATCTCCTTTGGAAGAAGCTGTCAAATTCCTGAAGCCATTGCAACAGCTTGTCCGTAGCAACATCGAGACGCATTTCTTGGCCTACGAGATTTACTTGAGAAAGGGTTTGTTTCAATTCTGAAGTTGATAACTGGTCTCCTGACTGCATGTACTTCAGTTTGTCAACAAGAGCTGAGGATAAGCTGCTATTTGTGTCCTGATACGTGATTTGTTGCTGACTGTTCTTTCTGCCTTTGTTATCAGGCAAGCCACTGCTAATGCTGCAGGCAATCAAACGGGCTCATGTCATCGAGCCCGCTCATCCAGTGCTGCACGAATGCATCGTGAGGTTCTTGCACTACGGTAAGAAGTAGCCAATGCGCAATGCTTCTACTATTTAGAAGGGCAATTGTAATTGCAGCTGTTGTTTCCATGACAGTTGATGAGCATTCGGCTGCCTTTGAACCGATCGTGCGAACAGTCATTGAGAAAGGGATTGTGCCGATCACTGCTGGCAAATCGGCCGCCATGTGCAACTCCGATTTCATGCAAGAGAACCCCTCGGTGCTGCATCGCCGCTTGTCAGGTAATCACAGTGCCGACCATCGTCAGTTAGATCGTTTTGCAAGTACATTGTATGACTATGCGCCCAGCTTGCTTGTGCAGGAGAACTATTAAGTTGTTTCTCCTGATCTATATGGTCAGCTGGCATGCAGCATAGAATGTGTTGTATTCTGATGTCAAAGGGTGGTTGCTGATCTATAGTTGTTTTATTGTTGCAGGTTACAAGATGATGTACTTCTTGGACAACAGCACAGGCAAGGTGGTCATCGAAGCCATTATGGATCTATCAGATAGCATCACAGATGTCACACTCCAGGTTAGTCTCATTGCTCGTCACCATCTGTCATCTGTTGCTTGGTTGTCACCACTTGAACATCGTCTATTTTCTTCTTGTTTTCAGTTGTGCGTTACGATTTTGAAGTTGTTGAAGGACGGCTACTTTGGACCTGCATCTGGCTCGGCTGCAATTGCATACAAACAGAAATGTCACGAGCGATTTTCTTATGCTGATGTCTTCAAAGATCCAACAGCAAGTACATCAAATGGGGCAACCCCAGATCCCCTCGTGGAAGAAACTGTAGATGCCTAGTCAATGCACTGGAAGACGCGTTGTTTGGGCTGACACTATCAGCTGCAAGTTTTAAAATTCGCAAATATTGCGAGAGACGAAGACATGCGCAATAGAAATGTTGTTCAAAATTCTTTCCTGAACATGGCGGCCATTTTAAATCATTGGGCGTCAAACGGACAGTTTAAGGTTTTCATTTGCCAAGAAAGCTGACGAGGCATAGTGAATTGCTGTCTATTTAACACATTCAAAGCAACTTCCTGCGGATCGTCTGCAGCTACGTTCTCGGACAAGATCCAATCTGAACTGCAGGCATGTTCGCTGTCCTACAGCCGGCCGCGACAAGAATAAGAGAGAAAGAGTTTGCCAATTGTGTCCAATGACGTTTATAAGAAAACCTAATCAATGAAATGTGTCTGTTGTCTAATGTCTTTATTTGAGTTGTCACCCGTTAATCATGCTAGGATATATTACTAATTATTATATTCCTCATAGAGTGTGGTTGCCAGGGTAATCAGGCACCACACAAATGGTCCTTTATACAACACTACTCAGCCGGCATTTGGATCTGTTTGTAACACTGAGCTCGATGGCCATTTGATAGTGTGCTTGCACCAACCATCAACTGTGCATTCGATGTGCAGAATGATGGATATCTTGTGACAGAATTGACGGACCTTCCATGGTAGTTATCATTTGTTCAGCAAGGGGCCTGACGCGGTTCAATGAGGATCTCGTTCACGGCACAGTAACGAGGCTGGTTGACTGCATATAAAACGGCATTTGCAATGTCTTCGGGGACAAGAACCTCTACTCCACTGGGATTGTCGTAAATTTCCTTGGCCTGACAAAGCGAGATAGGAAATTAGGTGTTACGTCATAGCAGCAAAACGGAAGGAAGGAAATTAGATTAAATCTGAAGCATTCGCTAACACGTGAAGGCAACAAGTTGTTCGGCCAACTGTACGTGGCATTCTACGATACCTCAATGTCGGTCGTGTGGCCAACAAGTTCGCTTTTGACATCTCCTGAAAAATGAACATTATAAATATTGTGATTGTACGATGGCGCAACTCATTTTGGACAGCCAAGGCTGGCACTTCTGACCGATGGCTGATAGATATGATGCTAGGCAGTCGTCTGCTCGTACCAGGTTGAATTGTGGTCACTTTGATCCCGCTGTCGGCCATTTCCAGCCGAAGACCTTGAGAGAATGCCTCCACAAAGAATTTTGTAGCAGAATACACGGCCAGACCAGGAAAGACCTCAAAAACAAATACAAACAGAAATCAGTAGTGGCCAATTTGGATTCTGTTGCCTCTGGATTTCAATCGCAAATTCGAATTAGAATGGATTGCTACCGCTGCTGTTTACCTTGCGTCCTGCGTCCGATGAGATGTTGATGACATGTCCTGCACCTCTTTCCATCATGCCAGGCAGGACGGCAGCCACCCCATTCACCACACCCTAATTCATCACGTGATAAAGTCAAGACAAATCAGTTGTGCGCAAATTGAATAGAGACAAGGTCAAAATGCGAAGAAAGTCATTGCCGTGGCAATAGAACCTTGCAATTGACGTCGATCTGTCGTTCCCACTCCTCCACGTGCATGTTCTTCATCAGTGTGAAGTACATGACGCCTGCGCAGTTGACGATGATGTCAACTGGACCCAGTGCCTCTTCGGTAATTTGCACCATGGAAACGCACTGCAAAGGAAGATGCAGTAGCACGTGCATCGACGATCTTGGTGTAGGCACGCAGAACAGCTCCCATAACAACTCTTACCTCATCGCGATTGACAACGTCCGTTTTGATGGCTATGGAGACATTTCCATCTTTCAACAGCGAATTTCTAACGACCTCAAGCCTACAGCATAGTACAGTGAATACGCGCCACCAAGTAGTAGTTGGCATGCAATGGATAGCTACAATGAGAGACAATATTTGAGCAGAGACAAATAGAAGGCACTCACTTGTCAATGCGACGTGCTGCCATTGCAACAGATGCCCCAGATTCAGCAAGTTTTCTAGCGATGCCTTCTCCGATTCCACTGGATGCGCCAGTCACT
Organism: Calvadosia cruxmelitensis; assembly: GCA_900245855.1. Lineage (NCBI taxonomy): Eukaryota > Metazoa > Cnidaria > Staurozoa > Stauromedusae > Kishinouyeidae > Calvadosia > Calvadosia cruxmelitensis. The sequence continues at coordinate 19,377 of OFHS01000409.1, forward strand.
ATGGCAACCTTTCCGGACAGGGGTCGATCTCCTGCAAGGCAGAATCCAAAAGTATCAAATGATCAATTTCCATTTGCATTTAACCCTTACATGGCATTTTCGATGCATTACAAGGAGACAACTCACTCGACTTGTGAAACTTGGGAGGCGGCAAGATCTTTCTGTCAGCCAGACACTTGAGATAGTTGGTCAACAGAACGCCATTGACAGTAGGGTAAGGCATCTTGAGCGCATCAAGTACCTTGCCATACTCAGACGTATCGTAGGTGCTCAGGTTCTCAAAGAAGGTAGCCGAACTGATGAAGGAAGCAAACAAAATGGCTCAGACAGACAGACAGACAGACAGATAGACAGACAGATAGATGCCTTACCCGACCATGTTGTTAAGCAGATGAAGCAGCAGTTTAGAGGGGTTGGTTGGATTCTTTGCGTGATTGGCCTCAATACTAAAGTCAACAATGAAGAAAGACATTCCCAAACCAATGACGTGTTTGAGTAGCAGAATAGTTTAGAGTAAGCTGATCGTTGGACATACCGCTTCACCCATTCATCGTAAGAAATGATGTCAAGAGGATATCCATGCGTTGAAATGAATTCAAAGACTCGCCTAGAAGAGCAACACTGCTGAGATCAGCAGGCCACAGCAAGTACCCATGGCAACGGCTATAGAATGATACGGCTGCTTACTTTGAATCCACCAATTTCGTGCTGACTACATGAAATGTCTTTCCCAGACTCCCAAAGATGTCCTGCGAGACAAAGACAAAAAATAAGGAACACAGCAATAAAAAGACAACGAGCAGTCTGGTCAAACATGACGTCATTGATACCTGAGTCAGTTTGACAATGAAGCTGCTGACAAAGTTGACAGGTGTCATTTCAATCTTCCATTCTACGTTCGGAGCGGCAGCAGTCTCAATACAGCCGAGCAAGATGAGGAAATTGAAGTCGGAAGGATTCCAAAATGCAGAGTCAGTTTCTCCAGCAAGATTGCCTGGCAAATCAGCACAAAATATTTCAGTCGAAAAAGCAGTAAAATTCAGAAATTAAACAAGACTTAACTGTAAGGTGAAGTTTGATTGGAATTCTATGAGCCATTGGTGGAGTCACTATGAGGTCACATGAGGCTTTAAAGCCAAAAAATGTGGGCAGATGGTGAACCAACAAGAAAGCAACCAAATTTATAGTTCACCAATATCAACAGAAGAAAGCACAGAATCGCCGAAATTGACAGAACACTCAATCGGCTTATCCTAAAATTTACGAAACGTGCATTCTAAACTCACCACACATAGGCGTGTATCAAGCGGATAGGAGCGAACCTCTAACGGCAAATGCCTGTTCCGTCGTGAGATTTTAGAATATTAGAAATTGCGATTCGAATCTTTTCGGATTTGAACAGAATCCTCGAGACAGTAATAGCATGAATTGTCTAACATCGCTGTCCAGACAGAAGGACGACCAGGATCACTGTTTTATGTATTAACTGGGCAAAGCTTAAACTGTCCACAGGTCCCATATTGTGCAAGAAACGAAGGACAACGGAAACATCCCATGTGCTTCGGTAATGCGAAAAGGACGGATGCAACTCTTATGTCCCTTTCATGACACGGGTAACAAGAGGGTGCGAGCCAAAGGCAAGTCCATCCTCAAGCAGTAAAACAGCAGACAGTGCGCTGTGAGCAATATTCAATGCACTGTATGAGAAGCCACAATTGAATTCCGTCATGAGGAACTCAAGGTCTGCGGCAACAGGGGCATAAATTGGATTAATCATTCGCGCGTCACAGTAGAGTGACCATTGCTGTTGGGGGCCCTGGTACTGCTTGCGTGTTCCTGTTAGCCATGACGAGGCGATGACAGCGGCAACGTCCAGCAATATGCTGTGCCGCGAGAGAGATCCCCCAACAAATGGCAGACAATCAACTGCAGCTGGCCCTGCATCGGATGGGGTATGTCTGGCTGCGACGGCAGATACAGGGAACGAGTTGACCTAGATAAGAGCACAGGCGCATCAACTAACAAGCTCATCAGAAATGGCCACCAGACTTGTGTGGGCCATTTGGGAGTAATCAAAAGCCCTGTGGCCTGATCACGAACAAACTTCTGCAAAACACGAGTGATAAGGCAGAACGGAGGGAATAGGTAGACAACATGCCCGGCCCAGGAGATTTTGAAGGCGTCCACAGCATTGGCACCAGGATTGTGCAAAAAAGAGGCACAAGGCTTGACCTTGAAATTTGATCGACTGGCAAACAGATCCATGTTACGCTGAATGCCCAATTGGTCGACAGCCCTCTTGTAGAGGTCATGATAGAGGGCCCACTCTATTTCTGTGCACACTGCTCGAGATTCTCGATCGGCGTCAACATTCTCTACGCCGGGAATGTGCGCAACAGACAACCAAATATCATGGGCAATGCAAAAGTACCAGAGCTCTTTGACAAGGCGATTTATCTGGCGTGAATGACATGTACCCATTTGGCCAATGCCTGCGACTGTGGTTGCCTTGTCTGTCAATACCTTGAAAAGTTGGATATGTAGTCAATCAACAAACGATTGTACTGACAGGTGGACAGCAAAAACATCACAATAATTAATATGATGACGTGCTTCAGAGGGCGTCCAATTTCCGCCCATCTTGAATCACCAAAGCGACAACCCCAACCTTTCAAAGAGGCATCGGCCATCATTAGCAAAGTGGCGTCAAGACGTCTAATGGGATTTAATGACGACGTAATGGACCGTGTCATTAGAAAAAGTCAATTTTGCATCGTAGTTTCCCTTTTTGAATAGCAATGCGGCAGTTTGTCCATGTCTAAGCAACGGTAGTGCAATTGGTCATAAAGCACGCCTGGGAAACTGCTCGTTAGGGTTTCAATGAAGTCCAAAAGTTGTCGAATTGTGATCTGCGGGCAGGCCAAGAGACTTTCACAGCAGGCCTTGACTTTTTGTTTGCGGTCGGGCGCCAATGAAACAGTCATATTTACAGAATTCAAACTGAACCCCAAGAAAGTAATTTCTTGAGTGGGAATAAAAACTGACTTAGCCGGATGGACGATAAAATCGACTTGGTCAAACAGTTTCAGACTGTTCACTATGTTTCGAATACAAGATTGATAATCGGTCCCCATGAGCCATGAGTCATCAATAAACGCCACAGAGACATGCCCACTTGTTCGCAATGAAGAATAAACCGGCTTCAATAATTTGGTGAATTTTCTGGGGCATATGCATAACCCATTTGGGAAACATGTGTATTGATAAACACGATTGTTCCATGAGAAACGTAAGTATTTCTGATATTTGTCAGCAACAGGAACAGAATAATAAGTGTCCTTAAGGTCGATCGAGGTCATATACATACTATATAGCAACCAGGGGTTATCATGCGAGTAGCCAAATGGACGCTGTCCATTTTGAAATAATGATTGACAGCATACTGATGCAATGATTTTAAGTTTAGAATCAACCACTTGCAGATGTCCTTTTTGGGGGTTGTAAAGATGGGGGAAAGATACTCCTGGCTTACGGTTGCATGCAACAAGAACACCTTTGCGCAATAGGGCGTCAATCTCGCGGTTGATGCCATCGCGAGCCGTGTTGCTCATTGAGTGTTGTTTGCAGAGGTGGGACTGTTATGGCATAGCGCGGAACTCAATTGTTTGCCTGCGGACAGTCTCAAGAATGTCATGATCAGAAGTCAACGAATGCCAGGCTGTGAGCCTTCTAGACAAATATTCCGGCTTGAAATAAGCCACTCTCATCTTTGGATAATCAATTAATGCGGGCAAAAGCAACTCAAAAGTGCTTGCCTGAATATCAGGAATTGTCGGCATGACGTCGGAATCAGTCACTTGCAACCGCTGTTGCTGCTGTTGTGCTGGTCCCCTCATCTCTTGTGACACTGGGGCTGATTCGATCGCCTCTTGTGGTATGGATGGTAATTCACAAGGCCTTTCCTTAAAAAAAGCTGCAAAGGATGGGAAGGCGTCGCGTTGTAGCATCGACACGAGGGGCCAGGCGGTGCCGATTTGAGGCACCAATTTGACTGGTGGCTTTAATTAGTCTCAGCTGCCCAGGCAGGTCGTCAACAAAGAGAAACTTGGTCAATCGGACACTCGACCCAAACAGGGCAGTGCACTCTTTATTGAGAGCCGGGTGGATGGCGTCTCACCAGCGCATTGACAACTCATAGATCGTGTGGCCAACCACGGCTAATAAATCAGTGTTTGCCTGAGTTAGGGCGGCCACATCCACACGCTCTTTATGTGTATGGGTCGTAACGAGCGCATGTAGAGTCTCCAGGTTAATCGCTCCAGACGTAGTCAGCAGTGATTGAAGATTAACTAGCTTCTTTTCCCCTTGCATTTCTCTCCAGCATTTGCCATATCTCCGGGTTAACTTTTGGTGGCGCGAGCTTCTCGCAATTGCTGGGTCGTGGGTGCTTTTCTCGTGTGACCTCATAGTGACGTAACCAATGGCGAATATAGAATTGCATGTTTGCCTTGAAACACGCTCTGGCTGTACTTGAACTTACCATATAGTTCAGCATAGCTTTACTGCAGTAACTCAATGCTTCTGCACACCATTGCATTGCAAACGCAAACATCCTTCACTCTCCTGATGCCATGGTTACAACTCATGCAGTGGTACTGCTGTGCTGAGGTGCTGTCCAAGTGGCCGAGTGGGGATGTCACAATCATAAGCCTTTGCTGATTTGCTTGAAAGTTTGAAATCCTGAACAGTTGACCCACTACATGTAGAACAATTGAGCCATCTGGAAAGCAATTGACCCACTACCATTGAGGATGCTCGAAACAGGCTTTCAGTTAGAAACAAATTTAGGTCAAAAGTGAAACCATTCAATTGACAAATTTCTGATCGCAATTCAAATCAATTAGCAGATGCACTACGTTTGTTTGACACTAATTTAGATAAAAAAGCAAGAACAAAAAAAACAAGCCAAGCACCCTTTTGGCCTTGATTTGGTGTAGAGGCTGTAAATGAAGGGCAGCTCCCACATTCAATTGGATTTAGAAGTGTCTGATAATGAGCACAAGGACTTCCCAACAACAATAAGCAGTCAGCAATGTTTAGAAATCTAGAGACAATGATGGCAGAAAAGGGTTGTTAATAAAGAGCTGAATTAAACTGAACACAACCCATTGAGCACCAAGATTACAATTTAGATCCCAAATCTCCTTCCTCCTTGATTCCATGCAAAGCAGATCTGGATCGGAATATAAAAGATGAATGCAACCCCCCCCCCCTCACACACACACGCCATTAACTCCCAGGTTCCCATGATAATTGCATGAAGCAATCCAACTTACCCAATCTGTAAATTGCAACAGGAAGTCCTCGCCGACCAGCCTCGGTCACAAGTTGCTCAGCGACCCACTTTGTTTGTGAATAACTAAACATGCGATAAAAGAGCACGCAGATTGCAGTGCAGACAAAAATCTATTATAGGCCAACTCATGGATGAATGTCACGCATTTCAAAGCCTACCCATCTTCGAGATCTTTCCAGCACGATTTCATATCAGCATCTTCAGCGCAGTTCGTCAGACCATGAGGAAACACGGCATTAGTGCTGCGGAAAACACACAATACTCATGTCAATGTAGAACACAACCAACCACAGTAAAATGGAAAGAGCACATAGACATAAATTCGTTCAATGTGTCTTCGGCTTTTACGTCAGCTTTTATGCTAAATCAGTTAGCACTTGAAGCTGCCAAAACGATCTCGCAATTCACACAGAAAAAAAAACAATACATGATAATCCAACCCATGATGGATGATACATCTGAGATCCGCCAACGTTTAGCAATGGGCAAGCAAATCTTGCACAAATCCCCATATGTTAATTCATATTGCCTTATACCCAGATGTCATGTCCAACAATGACCTCTACGCTCTCTCTCGTCTGCCTACCACATCCACAACCATAAAAGAAAGAAGGCTTGCATCACTCAGACACGCTATGCTCCGACCACAAACGCCACTGGCCTTGTTATTCCACCCAAACAACCAGCGGTCCGAACCATTCAGGCGCGGAAGGGCGCTTCGAGCTACTCACCGTCGGCTGCTACATCATGACCTTGTTAGCCGCAACATCGCCGTCGCCGAAATTGCTACATTGGCGAAAGATCATCATTCATGGACGAGAATGTCTCACATTCGTTGATGCGTGCCACAATTACTTTTGTGTGTCACAATAATAATTATTATATAGCCTTGACTCTGTCGTGAAGATACGTTTTATCCATCCATTATCATATTAAGTGTAGGCATCACATACCTAATGTAGTGGACGGGTTTCACCTTGTTGGCCGATGCAAACATCAAGATGTTCCGGGTTCCCATCACATTTGGTCCATGCAGAGCCTGCAGAAGTGGTTCTAAACAGTTCTCATAGGAGGGACCAACAAGCAAAGAACAAAGGTTTCAGCCCCAACAGATGGGGTCTTGATGGTGCTGCAAGACCACCAGCAGGTCAAAGGCAGAACCCTGATGGGGTACAGGGGCGAAACTCCCAAACATTTGAACTTTGTTATCTATTATAGTGCAAACTGCGAATTATTGGTAGCTTGGTATTATTACAACAATATCCTTTGCAAAACATCAGAGAGAATACGCACTGACGCTTACAGGACAGCTGTGCAAAGATAGGAATGATACATTTTATTTGTACTCTGAGTAAGAGTAAAAGTAAACAGCTTGAAAACTACTCTGAGAAAGAGTAAAAGTACTCTGAGTAAGAGTAAGTGTAAATCAACTTGAAAGTTACTCTGAGTAAAAGTAAAAGTAAGCCTAATAAAATGTTACTCAGAGTAAGACTAAAAGTAAAAGTAAAAATTTCAGATTCAAAGGAACAAAACGTGTAATGGTCTTCAACAGCAGTAGGCTAAAATATATTGTGAGTCTCATGCTAGCCAAACGAGATGAAGCAAGATGTTACGCATCATGTACGCCATGTGTCATTGAGCAGAATTACAATTAACTTTCAATTACAAAACAATAATTAGTGTCAGATATTTGGTTACGCAGCGAACAGAAACTACATCTTCTGTGCTAAACAGACACTCGGATGTGGATGATCATGCAGCACTGAGTGAGATGTGTGAATTGGTCTTGGTGAATGATAAGCCATTCAAAAGGCAGTTCCTTTAAAGAATGCAAATCTAGGTGGCCTGAGAATGAGTTGAAGATTGACTGAGCTCAGTTTGTAGAAAACTGGACAGTTTAGGGTTTTGCTTGTTGCTCAGAAAGGTATCCTGATCACATTCGTCCTCTGCCTTCTTGCTTCCTAGTGAGGCTGTATACTAATTTTCACTGTCACAGAAAAAAGCTTTTGTAGCCAAAAATCAAGTGATACTTCAGAAATACTTTTACTCAGAGTAAGGGATACTTTTACTCAAAGTAAGATATTTTGCAATATTTTTACTCCAATCCAGAGTTAAAGTAAAACCAAACAAGTGTACTTAGTAAAGCAGCGATCCTGTCAATAAATGCTTACTCTGACTGAGCAAATTACTCTGAGTATTTCCTATCCTTGCCGCTGTGAAGGAAAGCAAAGATAAACACTCAACAAGTCATCGCGGGACAGATCAACTTGCATACAACTTGTAAACTAGATGTAGATCAAATTTGATATAGCGAATCTCCAACGACTGCTAGGAAATCACAGGAAAACTATCTGTGGAAGGGAGTGCAGTTTTATTGCATTTTTGCACACCCTTAGAAATGACTGGAAGACCTCATAAAGGCAGGCCCCTCTTGACCCTTAAATCCGCTATTGAGAACCTTTTGCATTGCAGAAACAAAGGTGGCCTTCATTTATTAGCAAAATGCAAGCAAAACATTAAATCAATTCCCATGCTGAGCTGCCACGTGGGCAATCTTAATTGCAGTTCAACTCTACAGGATATGGTTTGACAGTTCTTCGATTAGCCAGCCACTCGCAAGCACGTCCATGCTCTCACCTGATATGGATAGATTAAGTTGACGACTGCTGCCGCATGGATGACAAAGTCAATCTGAAAAACAAAAGAACGAAATCATTATCACAAAAGCAAATGATTATCACTTATCAAATTGTTTCAACCGGACTTTCCTCAATGTGAGCCAGCCAGAAACACAGACTGACAGCCATCAACTGAGATTCCTCATCAAGCCGGACCAAGTGGACTATACAGCTGAACCTGTCTTGAGCGACCAGCCAAGGGACAACTTAGAATAGTCTATTGCCACCGACGGTCGTCCAAGAGAGGTAGATTTATTTATTGTATGGCGTAATGACAACTCGAATACAAGTGGTTGCTCAATAGACAAGTGGTTGGCGTTAAAGGACAGTTTATTCCATCTTTCATTTTAAAATTGGCCAACTCATTAGCACTACACATTTTGTTCAAACCATTGTGTTACATGTTAAACACATCACAGTTTGTCATATTTGAATTTGAATGAGAGAGGGTCAATTTCATGTAGGGGTGTTACCCACGACCGTTAAGAACAGCACATACGTCACTTCTTCTGTAAAATCGTAGCAGATTTAATCAGTTCTGTCTCCTTGTGGCGCTCACCTCGTGTGTCAGATACATAAACTCTTCCTCGCTCAATCCGAGATTCAGCAGACCAACATCCCCTGAAATACAAAATTGATGCAATGAATGATCGGCAGAAGCAGAGTTGAAAATGACAGAGTTCAACCCCAAGCAGTAAACCATTATGGCACACACTTTGCAAGAATCCTTCGTCTGACTGTGTGAATATACATTGAACGTGCTGCAATCAACTTCACAACAATGCTGTGCAAAAGATGGTCAGTTTGAAGGGACACTTTACTTACCACGCAATGCAGTAACTCTTTCTGTCACGGTTTTGGCAATTGCACTTTGCTCTTCAGATGGTGCCTCACCGTCACCTGCTAAGATGCCAAACCGTTTCAGATTGGCCTGCAAGCGCTGCATGGCACCTTGACCAGGTAATTCCCTCACGAGACAGTAGACATGGACCTACAACCAGCACAGAAAATTAAAAAAACAATTGCATAGACAATAACATGCCATTAAGATAGCCTCTGCCAACAGCAAAGATGCATTCCCATCTCAAAATGACACTACATACAGCCACAATGCTGTTCATCGTTTGCAGCTATAAATGAATCTGTACTGGCTAGCATGCAGAAGCAGCATCAGCAACTACCTTGGTTGTGAGTAAGAGGTCCCTGAGAAGGAAGGCACCGAGGTAACCAGTTGCACCAGTCAAAAGAACGCGTCCTGAATACCAGCGATGCTCATACTGACAAAAGCGCCAGAAGGCCCTCAGAAGCATATCCATGCTACACAATATCAACAAATAAACAAACAAACGGTAACATGTATAAACAGTTCTGGAGGAAGTGGCAGTCAGTTGGTATCAGTAGATGGCCATCTGACAGACACTGTCAATCATACGACCGTGATGACATTGCATGGCTATCTTGCCTGCAGGACATACTTAATGAAGTTCAGATCATGATATTCAACCTCATGAAATAGGTTGACTTGCTTTTGTTCATCATCTGATCTGCAAAAACAAAATAGAAGCAGACATGATTGAAAACTGATTAAAGCAATCACTTTCAGCTGGCAATAAAGCCAGATAACCATGCCTTTTATTAGGATACGCGGCAAGAGGATAATGAAACCCTCTCCTTCTCTATACCTGCTATCACTGTTATTTGCTGTTCGACGGCCAACAACTCCAGCAAAGTCAGCAATCGTATTGTTCTTAAACAGGTCAGCCATGGCAATATCAATGTTCCACTTTTCTCGCACTGAAGCAAGCATGCGTGCTGCCAGTAATGAATGCCTGACAAGGAAATTATCAAGTCAACTTCAGTTCAGCATTTGGAAGTTAATCAGTCATACATCAAAAAGGAAACTCCATCAGCAAAAGTAAGTTTTCAGTAGAACTATTAACTAGTTACTTTACAAATAAACCTACAAAACAACACTCTAAAGAGAAAGACATTTGGGAAGTACCTTGAGAAAATGAGAACATAATATATAAAATTGTAAATCGCATTCTTTTTAAGCATCTTTATTTGCCAGAGTGGCTTTTGTAGTGACTAAATACTTTAGCCAAAAATATTTGATATAAGAACCCACCCTCCAAGGTCAAAGAAGTTCTCTCTTTTGTCAATCACTTTCAGTTGAAGCACTTGCTTCCAGATCTCTGAAATTTGCTTTTCCAGCAATGTTATTGGTTCATCCTCTGTGTAAGCTGCTTCTTGATCACGGTTAAAGGCTGGCAATAGCTTCTTGTCTAGCTTGCCCATGTTTGTGACTGGAATGCTACATAAGAACACATGGTTCAAATACATCAAATGATAATGATAAACACCAGCAAGAAGAGATCGATAATCTCAAAGGTGATAATCGCAGCAACTGATTGACAATAATCACTTCAATGCTTCTTTATAAATTGTACATCTATCTGACAACTGCACAGAGCATCCCGTTGTGTAGCCTTTGTGCAGACTTACTAAAATATTTGCTCAAAAACAGTACATTCTGTACAATGACAGGCAAAGTAACACACTGACATCCAAAATTGCCATGTTTTGCATTGTGTTTGAAAATGTGTGAGATTTGTTGATTTGATTAGTAATTGGTTGCATGGGATCAACACAATAGAATGAAAAGCACAATAGCGCTGAAGAAACGACTGCGATTTGTTATCAATTCATCATAGTATGTAGATCTGCCCAAAAAACTAACATTAGGCAACAGTGTCAGCACATGGCCAGAACTCCATCAAGTGCTATCCACAGTGGTGAAAGGTGGGGCACAACAGGGCGGCAATTGAAAGGGGGTATGGGGGACTCCTCAAAAGAGATGCTGCATGTGCTAGATATCCCCTCCCTGAGCATTTGATGTCATTCAGGAAACGAGCCGCTACAGTTGCAGCCTTGGTTCGTTTGGATGTCTTGCTCTGAGGATTTCATCATCTCTTGAACATATTTTAATTTCAAGGTATGTGTAGTGGCTGACACGCAGTCAGTGTGAACTTGATGTCGCCATTGTGTAGTCACGTGATTGTAAGAATATGTAGCTGTGTCATCCTGTTATCATCTTCTTTCCCGTCTTTACTTCGTTGTGTCAACAACTTTGTCTGTCCTGTTATCTACGATGTGATTCATGACATACAGCTTTGGCACCAACTACCATATCTACTCCTTGGAACTCTGCCATTTCTCCTTGTTATGGGACCAGCAACTCGCATTGGAAAGCTGCTATAGCAAGTTGTTTCACCAAACATTATCTTGCATCGTAACTCATATATATTTAACTAGAGGCTTATTAGACGCCAGGGCCAATGGCAGGACTCAGTATAACGCATCTTAGTCTATAAGGTTGAGGGTGAATAAGATGTTCGAATAAAAACGTACCTATACGGTGGGCTTCACTAGCCTAATTTCTTGCTCTATTCAACTGGGTAGCAGGTAATGTCCACTGCAATGTCCACTGCACAGTTTTGTATCTATAATCAGGTTGTTCGAAGGGAATCTACATGGATGCGAAGCAATGAAATCATGCGGTCCTTTGACCAATTGCTTGTGTGTGGTGTAGTTACGTGTGTTAGTCTTGTGGGAATGGCTGTGTCTCTGTGTATGGTGTAATTGGCTAATTGCATGTATTGGTCATGTTTCGTGGGCCTGTGCGTGGTGTAATTACATGTATTAGTCTTGTGGGATAGTCTGTGTTTCTGTGTAGGGTGTAGTTGGCAGTTGCATGTATTGGTCTTAGGGGATCGGCTGTGTCTCCGTGTGGACCGTATTTGCGTGTATTGCGTGTATTGATTATGTCTCGTGGGGTAGTGTGTCGTGGCTAGGGAAATGTGTGTAATGGATAAAAGTCAAGATTTGTGAGTGAGTTTGTGTGCAGGAAATACATGCTTGAAGTCGGTCGCGTTTTGTGCTTTGTGCTTCGACCTTCGACCTTATTGAGTTACAAGCTAACGGGCCATTGCGTTATTATGGCAGCCAACAAATTGAGGTTAACTGACGTCGTTGGTAACTACAACGGTGAGGGAGATGCGGCGGAGTGGTGGTCGCGGTTCGAGGCGATTGCCGAGTTCCAAGGCTACACCGAGTGTGACAAGGCGTTGGTCGTGCCTTTGTTGTTACGAGGACCACCGTTTTTAGTTTACGAGAAGTTATCAGCGGACAGCAAGTTGAAGCACTCTGAGATAAAAAGGAAGGTTTTGCGGGCGTTTTCTTTGTCTAAATTCGCAGCATATGAGCAACTACATCAGCGTACTTATGTCCACGGGGAGAATGTGGATGCGTACTATGGGGATATCAAGCGATTGTGCGACCTCGCTGGGATCGATGGTGCAGCAGTAGCATTCGTTGTGGGATTACCTGAGAACGTTGGTACACAGTTGCGAGTATTTCCCGATTCGTCCGACAAAGATCTGGTTGATCGTGCTCGTGTGTTGCTGGAAGCACAACGATGGCGTGATGGCAATCCCAGCATTGCTTTTGTCGGGGCACGATCAACGGGGATTGGCCCACAGAAGCAGCCAGAGCGGCGCATTTGCTATAACTGTCACGAGCGAGGACATTTATCCAACGACTGCCAACAGAAGAAACATCGTTCGGGAAACGGGGAGGGAGTCGCAGTGTGTGTGGTGCCAACTGCGACTCCCGACAGTTAAATGGATTGCTACTTGTGGACGCCACTATTAATGGAAAACCTTGCCGTGCGTTGGTTGATACTGGCTGCTCAACTTTTATCGTCGCAGCAAGCATTGTGAACGCCGTTAAGCTAGAGAATCCTGGGACCATCACAATGATGAACAATACGCAAGTTAAGTGCGAAGGAGTTACGAAAGTTCGTGTTAAAGTTGGCTTGTCAGAACAAGTCTTGTTATGTTCGATTGTAGGCACGATATTGGCTGGGATAGATGCCAATTATTGGAATGGATGCGATCCGTGCATTTGGTGGCATCACCGTCTTGCCTGATGGTCAGTTTGAAGTCGGGAAAGCCAGTGTTGAACAGGATACCATCAACATGGTTTCCAAAACTACCTCGAACTCTTGTGCGACCGTTGTTTCACATGGTGTAGCAAGTGCGCCCACGCTGAAAATAGACAATGGCAACTTTTTGGCTATGTTTGATGACAATGGATGGAATGTAAAGTGGAAATGGACGAATGGAATTGCTCCTCAGTACTTAAAGAATGCCATAGGAAGGTATTCCATGGATGCTGATGTGGCTGTGGCATTTGAGGCTACACTGGATGAGTGGGTTGCCAAGGGATACTTGCTAAAGTTTGACGAGGCTACCCATGGGCCAGCCAAAGCCTTAGTTCCTATGTTTGCAGTCGTGCAAGAACATAAACATAAGGTTAGACCGGTTCTGGATTTCCGGGAGCTCAACCAGTCCGTTGATTTGTACACCGGTTCAAGCGACGTTTGTATGGACAAGCTTCGCCAATGGCGACGTAAGGGCAGTCATTGTGCTATTGTCGACTTGAAGGACGCCTATCTGCAGTTGCAAGTTGACAGTACGTTATGGCCTTACCAGACAGTAGAACACAGGGGAACGCTGTGGTGCTTGACGCGGGTTGGCTTCGGACTAAATGTGGCACCTTTGATCATGTCAACTGTCTTGCGGGAAGTGTTGCGGCAGGATGAGCGGATTAATTCAGCCTGTGATGCGTATATCGACGACATATACGTAGACGAGAGTATTGTGTCTGCTGACGCTGTTAGGGAGAATTTGATGCGATATGGTCTGTTGGCGAAGCCAGTTGAACGTCTTGGTGGTGGAAACGAGGCCCGCGTTTTAGGTTTGACGGTGCATGGGGCAAGGCATGGAGAGTTATGGTGGAAGCGTGGTAACCCATTGAAGTTGTCCGATATTGAAATGAACACCCTTACCAAACGTCAGCTATATTCATTATGTGGGCGTGTAACTGGTATTCATCCAGTATGTGGCTGGTTGCGTGTGATGGCAAGCTATTTAAAGCGAATTGTATCGCAGATGGACTGGGACGATTGTATCGATGAGAGTGTTAAAGTGCGTGTTCGAGAAATGTTGATGTGGCTGGAATCGGAGGACCCAGCTCGTGGTCGCTGGAACATAGGAGAGGCAACACGAGGGGAGGTTTGGTGCGACGCCAGTTCGATTGCGTTGGGGACCTTTGTTGTGATCAATGGTACTGTAGTCAAGGATGCGTCATGGTTACGTCAGGATGACTCGCATATCAATTTAGCAGAGCTGGATGCCATTTTGAAAGGTATGAACTCGGCAGTTTCTTGGCAGTTAAAGGACATCACTTTCATGACTGATTCAGCGGTGGTCAATGGCTGGTTGTGTGACGTGTTATCCGACAAAAGGCGGCTGCGAACGAAAGCATCCAGTGAGTTGCTGATTCTGCGGCAAGTTGAATTGTTCCGTTCCATTGTGGAAGAGTATGAGTTAAAGGTTGCAGTGAAGTTAGTGCGAACTGATCAAAACTTGGCTGATGCGCTGACGCATGTGCCTCCCAGTTGGCTGATTCCAGAGCGGCATAAAGTGGTGGCAGTAGGTCACCGTGGACAGGACGGCAACGTTAATAGTTATCCACCCGATGGGGTTATGTCGGCACTGAGCTTGGCCGAACTACATAGTCTGGCACATGGAGGAAGTGACCAGCTCAAGTGGTTTGCTCGAGCGGCAGGGTTGAATGTAGACCCACAGAAGATTGCCAACGTTATTTCGTCCTGCCAGCAATGTAAATCAATCGATCCAATGCTGGTGAAGTGGAAAAAAGGGGAGCTGTCCGTAAACGAAACATGGCAGCGTTTGTCCGTTGACGTCACCAAGTACAGAGACGAAAAATATCTTACCTTTATCGATTCTGGCCCGTCGCATTATGCGATTTGGAGACGGATAACAAACGAAGGGGAGAGCCAGTTGGTAGCGCAAGTTACGTCGATTTTTACTGAGCGTGGACCCCCTACATGCTTGAAGTCGGTCGCGTTTTGTGCTTTGTGCTTCGACCTTCGACCTTATTGAGTTACATTGCTACAAAACGTACAGTAAGTACATACCGCACGCTTAGGAGATTATGTTGATGAGAGTGCAGTGGATGGAGAACTTACCCAGTTATCAAGACTTAGTGTATGTTCATCCTCATCTTGTGTCACGTGACAGTTAGGCTACAGCTGACTCTCAGACAGACACACACACAGACAACATAGTGCATTTAGTACTAAGCAATACGTAATTTAGCATGAGTGCCTGATACCATATTTTAAATCAAGTAAGCCCTGCCACTGTTGTGGAATTGGTAGCTGCACCCATATTTTTCAAAAGGGTTGCGATCTTCTCATTTAGAAGTCGATGAAACATGTCAATGAAGGAGTTTGATTATACACAGCAAAGAAAGACAAAGAGCCAAGAGCGTTTTGATGAAACAGGCAGTAAAGAATGAACATCATGGAATGTTACCTGTTCAGCAGAACAAAGTAAGATGGAATCATGTGAAAGGGAAGTCTGGCTTTCAGAGCATCGCGAATCTTCTTTTTTGTCACCTGCAATGGAAAATGTCAAATTGGCAAATTTCTAAAATTAATGATCAAACGAAAAGCCCAACACTACAAACACCTGAAATATAGTGTCAACGTATTGATCCCATTTGTGGAAATCTTCCACTACGCACCCCTTCTGTTGGAACAATGTAAGCGACAATGTATTTGTCAGTTCCTTCTTCGCCATGAGCAAGCACTGTGCATGCTGAGACCATTTCAAGATCCAACAGAGCAGCTTCAATTGCCTGCAAAGTTAAACATACCGGTATGTCAAGTAGATAATCAATTAGAAAATATGTATTCCACATTTACCGGTAACAAGTTTTGTGGAGCCCTAAAGATTTCAAATTTCGTAACAGTCTGCCTATTTGATATTCGAATTGTATTATCGCCTACAACGAGTAGGTTCTTGCAGTAAACAAATGTTCAATTAACCTGTTGAGTCCCACATTGTTTTGCAGCTTTTGTTAGCCTTGTCCCACAGTTTTTAAACATTTTGTGATTTTTTCACTAAAACTGCTCTAAAATGCTGAACTTAAAAGCGATTGAAATAATTCCTTTTGCATATTAACCCCTTGATCTACGGCAGAATCCACAAACTAATCCGCTTGATCGTCAACATTTTGCTCATCCTTGCTTGCACTTTCGATTTCAGAGGGCTCTTCCGAATCAGAATCATTTCAGATCTCCGAGATTTCTTTCCCTGCATTTTCAAAATCACTCAAACAGTTGATGCTATATCTTCGAGAGTATGCAGAAACACACGAAGTAGAGAGAGAAAACGTTGCTTGCGTGTAAACATAACATTTTCTCCTTCGACGCCGCCATATCGAAGCGCCCTTGTCAGCTGAGTGAAAACCATTCGATGGGCAAAATAATATTTTGGACCACAATTCAACACCAATATGTAAACAAACCGTGTTTTGAGAGGGCTATTGTGTCTAGAACAATCGAGAAGTGTTTAGAACAACAGAAACCTAGCATGAGACAAGATATCAGCGCATTTTGATTGGTCAATAGGGATACGGAATAGACCGTATCCGGGACCGAGGCTAAGTGAAACGGGCTACGGGATAAACCGTATCTGGGGCTCAACAGGTTAGGACATTGATAGACAAGGCGAATCTCACCTGAAGCTCCACGCTGTACCCTCTCACTTTCACCATGGAATCACATCGTCCACATATTTCCAGTTCTCCATTAGATAGCATATAGCCCCAATCGCCAGTACGGTAGAGGCGAGGGCCAACTTTCTGGGGTACTTTAGGGGGCCGTTTCACAAATTTAGTGGCTGTGAGCTCTGGTTTGTTGACATATCCGAGAGCAAGTGTAGGACCACCAACATAAATCTGGAATGAGACAAAAGAAACCAGTTACATAGAAACTCAGAGAGCAGTACATGACTGAGATTAAATGACTGCTTCTAACCTCTCCTGACATCCCAATTGGCAATGGGTTCATTTCTGCATCAAGGATCATGACATAAACACCTTCAAACACTTTTCCCACAGGACAGAACTTTCCTTTTGTTTTGCCTTGTTTCTGTAACTCCTATTGTGAAAAACAAACAACCGTTAGTCTTAGTCTCATATTAAGCACTGGTCAGTAGTAGTGGATATGCACTACCTACAAGATGTCCAATGCCTCACAATGTTTGAATATCTTATTCACGGAATGTAGTACATCAATATGGCGCTAATTACGATGCTAATAATCTTTAAGAGCAGTGCGTGTAGCATAATTGGTTAGCAACAACAGATTGATTGATATCAAGAAGGGCTTATATAATATAATAAATATAATAAAAACACCTATTGATATTTCTTACATCGTACTCAAACATCGCATCAACAACATCATGAAGCAAGGCCAAGACAGCCGCAATCTCAAGTATTTTCTATATCTTGTCATGCCCATGTATAAACACTGCAAAAGGTTGGTCTACAATGACTAGCCATCGATCCACATTGCCTGCTTTCCTTGTGGAAGAGAACCAATTTTCACTTCCACATAATGATACCTTGCAGCAATGTATGATTTAGTTGTGTCTCTGCTTCTACCTTCAACAGCAATAAAAGAGACACTGTCAACTCAAAGCAATACCCCTTCTGATTATGGTTGGTTAACACTATAAGGAGACGATGAGTTGCGCATCATATTCTAGACAAAAGTGTACATTTTGGCAACATTTGCATCTGGCTTGAAGCATTCAAGCATTATGAAACTATTACATGAGACTCATCTGGAAGCAAATCACAAATTGTTGTTACCTCTTCTAGCTTTCCAGCAGAAAGGTCAGCCACGCAGACATCGTGACATTCAGATACGCTATACAGATTCAGTAGCTGCACGTTAGGAAGCAGCTCAATAAATCTTGAACGCAATTGCATTGTGACGACTTCACCACAAAGCCAAACGATTTTAAGCTTTGGAAGGGACTTTGCAAATTCTATTGTTGTATCAGCGAGCACAGCCTCTGGATGAAATAGACAATCAATAAAACACATGAGAAATGGTGGTAAACAATTATGGATTAAAATTGATTTGCTGTCAATCTATTTTCCTTGAACGCAGCTATATCCTCAAGTTATCTGTTCCAAGATGGTGTCTGTCCATTTGTTGATTCAGCTTACAGACTTCAGCAAGACATGTGACATTGGACTGATTAGAAGAATGTTCAAGATGTCTTTTTGTGGTTTATCTCATCCATCTCTTGTCATGTTGTCCAGTCACTTGAAGTATAGCTGTGTTCTTGAAAGCCTTGTCCTTAGACCACTTGTATCTACCCTTAAGAGGTAATATTGTCTGTATGTTTTAGAAGGAATTAAAATGCGCTTCAGTATTGTTTTCCAGCTGCTGTGCAGGTATTTAGTAATCTGTTTGGCGTCATACTCAAAGGTTCCAACCTCTTGCAATATTAGTATATTGACATTTTACATCACATCAAATTGAGTAGTTATATGTCTTAATAGCGCTAATGGCAAAATGATCTATAGAACACAACGATTTGTAATGGCTAGATGATTATAATTAAGGTCCATGGACAGTTGCTCAAGTTGAATATGCTGTAAATAGCAATAGAAGTCCAATAAGAATTGAAATGTTATTCTGTTACTACCTTCAACATCATAAATAACACCAACGTCTGTTGTTGCTGTTTGTTGTTGCGTCGTGCTGTAGCGGTCGGCTGCATTAGACATAGTACCTGATCTCCACATTTGCGGCTCAAAGTGTTTTAACAAGCTAAGCGATGTATATGAACATTTTCTGTAAAACAGAATGGTGTTCTGCAATATGCCATTTTACGTATACAGAATTCCAGATATATCAGAAATGCTAGTGACATCCTTTCACTAAATGTTTCTAGCGTGTTCTTGCAGTCAGCCTATTGCGACATCCTAGGATCAGTTTCCTGATCCAAGCATTTGCTCATTGTTGAGCAGGGACTAGTAATAGGACAGCTTGCCGTGGAATTAATCAGTGTGTCACATGTCCATAATGTGATTGAATGTGTTTATTGATAGCACAACAGAACCAGGCTTCACTAAGACCAGATAATGATGACAAAATGTCAAAAGAAATAGCAAGAAAAATATTGTATTGAATATCAACTCACCCAAAAGAGATGGTGTAAACAAAATGCGAGTGATTTGATTTTCTTGGAGGAACTTTACGAGCCATTTTGGATCATAAATCATGTCATCAGGAATGATGTACAGAGGAATTCCTTTTAGGAGAGGACGAAGCATTTCCCAGGGAAAGAACACATTGCATGCAACACGATCGTCAGGTGAAAATGGGTAATGATCATGCCGCCAGCCATAGGAGAACACAGCACCACGATGAGGACACTTGATACCTACAGATCAGAAGTCAAATGAAAACCCTGACAAAATATGAAAAGAAATCACTGAAGACTACTTCTGTGAGTTCCATCTCAAAACATTTCTGGTACGTTTATTGGAGAGGAATGCTATAAAGTCTTGCAACAATTATAGCTCCAAACACGCCAGCGTTCCTCAAGCTATTTTCTTAGTTTTCATGTTGTGTTTTTCTTTTCATTTATTCACATAACCGGGTAAGCTTCACAAATGTTTCTCATAGGGATAAGAACAATCATAAAAAAATTGTTGCTGCAAATGTTCAAATAGCTCATTTAGTATATCGAGGGTTAATACACCAAGATGCCGGAATGTGTACAATTGTACATTGTATGCTGACAGGATGAATGGCTCACTCTTGTCCTGGATACATAATTATGGTACAACATCAACACATTGTCATTGGTGCTTATAGCTGAGAAGTCATAGCTTGATTAATTTATGTTGAAATACCTTTGGGCTTTCCAGTTGTGCCTGAAGAATAAATTATGTAAGCAAGGTCATCCAGGAAGGACACGACTGGAGGCAGAGGGTCACGGTTGGCATTCTCTTTTTCAAGTCGTTCAATCCAGCTGTCGTCAAGACACACAACAGTCATGGTGGCTCCTGTTACTTTCTTCAACGTTTCATAATAGAAGGGTATTGTGATGACAGCTGGTGGATTGGCATCTTCCAAAACAGACTTCAGCAGCGGAGCTGGGTAAGTTATCTCAACTGGGAAATAGGCACAGCCAGCTCTGAGAGCAGCAATATAAGCCAAGGGATATTCAAACTGACGATCCATATAAATGCCGATGGCGGCACCCTTTTTACAGCCGACGTGACGAAGGTAAGTCGAGAGGATCTCAGTTTGCCTGTTCAGTTCACCAAATGTAATTGATCGCTTGTCATTGGCAATCACCGCCATCTTATCATGCGTCTTTTCTGCCTGTTCAATGAACATTTCATGAAGGCACTTCTCCTTAGCCAGCTGTTCAGTTGATGAGCCACTCATGATGGCCGATTCCTAAGCCAAAGAAAACCATCTAGTGCATTAGCTCAACATGAAACATGGATCTTTTTCTTACGATTTTCAGATCATGCCATTTACACATCATTTTTGCTCTCTATTTAGACATGGAAGAACGGCTTTCAGGCTGCACAATCAGTGATTTTATTTATCAAAAGTCTATGTAGGAATCACAAAAGAAAGTGTTTGAAACTTGGGAAAGTGATTGACAGCTGCAGTATTGTCGTCATTCTACACATAAATTAGCACAGTGACAGTTACAAAGATAGAAGCTCTCGCTGATGACTCACAGTTTAGTAATGAAAAATTATAATGATCAACTGGTGATGCCGAGCATAGAAAACTGAAAGACAGATAGATCTATGAACTAACAGGCCTTTCATAACGCCACAGGTGACTGAAAGGTAGACATGGAGTTATTAAATTGTACAGTATAACGCAGCTTAAACAAAAAATCAAATAAATACATTTCTAATAATTTGAATATAAATAAATAAATCTGAATAATATTGACAATAAAAATACTTACCATAATATTACAGTACAGTACATTAATATTATTGTTAAATTAATAAGATAATAATCATTTTAATATTATATTACATTTATATCATGTTATATTAATAATATTATACAGTAGCATAGTGTTATTTAGATACTAATTAACAAATCAAATTGAAGAAATAAAGACAGCCTAGTCCGCACTTTTACCCATACAGTATCATATTACTGTACACAAAAGAGTAAATATTTTGTTTTCTCTTTTGTTTGCATTTGGTCCTTTCAATTTGTCAAAAGAACTCAGTAGAATACAATTCGAATAAATTTCTGAAGAATTTCCTTCCATAATCACAAAATGTGAAGAAGAAAAAGAAATGCGACAGAAGAAAGAACGCCTAGATGGGATTCGAACCGCCTTACTTACTCGTGTGACTCCAACACTCTAACCACTTGGCCACTCATCATTACAAAGAAATGTGAAATTACAGATATTTATTTATAAATTATAGCAGACATGCAGGGCATTCCTGAACAAAATAGGCTGGTTTTGTAACGTTACAAGTTGAACTTCCAAAGTAAATTACACATGGTAAAGGGAAGTGGCTGCTGATTTGAATGGCTGCGACTGGATGCGCCGACAACGTTTGGATTTTTCAGAAATTTTTCAAAATTTGTAGGATTTTTTATTGATTTTTCATATTTGAAAAAAGATTTAGCAAAGATGGCTTGCTTAATCCAAAATGGCTTCTGCCGGATTTGCCGACAAAAATCCATATTTCAATTTCAGGAGATCCCATTCACTTTTGGATTTCCATAATGGCCCCCATCACCCCAAAAGTGTTGGGTGTGCCGACAGATTCAATCCTATATCTATGGATTCAATCCAGTTGACTTTTGGATTCATAGTGGTGCCCCGCAGCTTTTCCGATAAGAGTCAAGGACAAGAACCAGCTCGCGGACATCCAAATGTGCAGAAGCCAGTGTCTATAATTTACTCATATGCATAAAAATGTTGAATTATTTTGTTATTTCAAGTTAATGTAACAACAATTTGATCGATTAATATTTTGTTTCAAGATTTTGAATGAAGTCGCTGTTAGAATTAGTTGTGGACACTTTGTGCTCCCTGTGGTTAACCATTGCTAGGTAACTGATATTAGACGTGTGCAGTTGTAATCTTCATTCGCGGGTGATGTTCACGATCGTTGGTCGATCTTTATATTACACTGATAAAACTTGTTCTGTGGTGACTATTCTTTTCTTCAGAGACATCAGTATTTCAACAGGTTATGGGCCCAGAACATTGAACAGTTTTATTATCGTTGAATCGTGTCCTTCAAGGATTGTTTCGGAGAGTCGCGTTTGTTGTTGTGCGGCGTAATACAAAAGAGAAATGGCGACGGCTGAAAGCACTACCAGTGCCTTGGAGGTCGAGAAGTTTACTGGCAACAATTACTACGATTGGAATTTCAAGATGAAGATGTTGCTGACGGACAAAGATTTCTGGCAGATTTTATCTGGCCATGAAACATTGGATGCCGACGCGGACGAAAAGACATGAAAGAATTTTGTTCGTAGAAGCGAATGCGCGCTGGCAACGATTTGTTTATCGGTTGCGGACAGCCAGTTGCTACATGTAAGAAATGCAGAAACGGCGCAGAAAGCCTGGCAGAACCTCGAGAGCCACTTCGAGAGGAAGTCATTGAGCCAAAAGCTATATTACCGCCGACAGTTTTTCACTGCGAGAATGGAGGAGCCAGACAGCATGATAACACATATCACGAAGATGCGAACGATGCACGACCAGCTTCGCGCTGTTGGGGCACCGGTCAAGGAGAGCAACTTTATTATTACTTTGCTTGGAAGCCTACCATGAGTCCTTCACGACATTCATCACTGCTCTGGAGAATCTAGATGAGGAAAAGATGGACTTCGAGACAGTGAAGGCACGATTGCTGCACGAGGAGGCAAAATGCCAGCGGCCAGATGTTGGACCATCGAACGATGCCCTCTATGGGAATATTGGTGGCCAAGGCAACAGGCCTAATAGAAACAAAGCAAAGGGCACTATTGCAACAAAGCAGGACACTGGATTCGTGATTGCCGCAAGAAAAAAGCAGATGACGCAAAAACAGGCAAAACAACCACATCAAAGCATGAAGCCAACTCCACTTTGCGGCGAGCAAAACAGCACATCGCGACTTAAGCGACAGCGAGGTTGCCCTGGCAATGGCGACAGGAAAGACTATGAAAATCGGTTGGTGCATGGATTCGGGTGCATCCCTGCACATGTGTAGTGGCTGACGCGCGGTCAGTGTGAACTCAATGTCGTCATTTTGTAATCACGTGATTGTAAGAATATGTAGCTGTGAAATCCTGTAATCATTCTCTTTCCCGTCTGTACTTCGTCGTGTTAACAGCTCTGTCTGTCCTCTTATCTACGCTGTGTCTCACGACATAGAGCTCTGGCACCAACGATCCTATGTACTCCTTGGAACTCTGCCATCTCTCCCTGTCGTGGGACCAGTAACTAGTCTCTCAATTATATATCTGTGGAATGAGAAAGCGTTCATCTCTCATCTTTCCGTCCTCGACACATGACATTCGACAAAGATGGAATGAATAACATCAAGACGTTCACCAAGCCTTCAAAAGTGTATCTCGGCGACAATTACGTTGTCATGGCAACCACTGAAGGAACCGTTCGACTGCATGTCAACATTGGACATAAAACAATTGTCCTGAAGCTCACAGAAGTACTCTACGTACCAGAGCTAAGAAGGAACCTACTGTTGGTACCGTGTACAGTAAAGAAAGGCATTAAAGTCATCTTCACCGGCACTGATTGCCAAATTGTCACAAAGGACAATACCTACACCATTGGAAAGTGCAAACCTAATGATAAGGTTTACCAACTGAATGTAGACTACCCAGCAGAGGGCAGCAACACAGATGTGGCATGCTTCAGTGGGAGCAAGACCCTCAATGCAAGTGTGGCATGAGCGATACGGACACCTGGGAGCTGACAATCTATGGAAGCTGAAAAGCGAGCAATTAGTCGAAGGGATGGACTGCAATGTGAAGGACGACTTAGACTACAACTGCGAGGGGTGTGTTCAAGGAAAGCAGCACCGAAAGAAATTCAGCAACGTAAAAAGGACAGGTGTGATGAGACGCTTGGGCGGATCTACAGTGACGTGTGTGGGCCAATGGACGTAGAGTCCAAAGGTCGGTCGCGATACTTCGCCACCTTCATCGATGATCACTCCAGGCATACAACCGTATGTTTCCTCAAACACAAAGATGAGGAGTATGAAAAATTCAAAGAATTTGCAGCTGAAGTGGAGAACTTGCAAGATAAAACAATCAAGAGGCTCCACACTGACAATGGTGGGGAATATATATCAGGCCAATTTGTAGCCTACTGCAAAAGCATAGGAATGAAGAAAGAGGTTGCGATACCAAAGACACCACAGCACAACGGAACTGCAGAGAGGATGAACAGGACACTGCTGGAGAAGGCAACTGCAATGCTGCATCATGACAAACTGCCAATTACGTTCTGGGCGGAAGCAGTGAAAATAGCGGCAGATCTATCTGCACAACCTATCACCAGCTTCTTCAGTGGGCGGAGTCACTACACACAAAAAATGGCATGGACGTCGGCCAGATGTCAAACACCTGCGAGTCTTTGGTTGCGACGCAATGGTCCACATTCCAAAGACGGAGCATAAGAAGCTGGCCCCCAAGTCAAAGAAATGCTGTTTTGTCGGCTACTGAGATGACGGCCAAGGATTCAAGCTGTATGATGCAGAGAAGAAAAGTTATTCCGCAGCAGAGACGTTCAATTCTGCGAAATATCATTCTCAGTCATGAGTCAAACGGCAAGTGGGGACAATACGATGTTCTACAAGGACAATGAATTGTCACATGGCAATGACACGGCAGAGA
>OFHS01000410.1:5858-44282 GCA_900245855.1 Calvadosia cruxmelitensis
CGATGGTGATGTGTCTGAGTGGTGTGTTCTCGTTACTTGTGGCAAAGTTTCGGTACTCTCGTCGTGGCTTTGAATGTGTCATGTGCTCACCTTGTGATGTAAGTTGTTTCTTATTATATTCTTCTTGTTAGTAAACTTGTGTGATTCGATTTGTCTCCATGAAATAAGTTCTTAGTTGTTTCTCTGCCCGGCTTGAGTCACCTTCGCATAGTTAATCAAAAAGTTTCGTGCAGCGTCCGATCACCAGCGATATGGTCTTAGTTGTTTAGATACAGTCCTAATTTATAGTATCGATTAAAGTTTTAGTTTAGTTAGGACGCTCCGATTCTTTTCATAGATAGAGCTGCTGCTGTGACTTTGAGAGCCATTTGACAGTATCTTGCATTTACTGGCACTTGCAATTCAGCAGAAACACACATCGACAATTCGAGAGTTCTAGCTCTAGGCAAAGTTTATCCTGTTTCACAGCTTTTAGCAAGAATCCCGATGGAATTCTGAAAGTTGATATAATTATTTTAATTTATTTTCAATCCCCCTAATAATCTGCCAGACACGTTTCAAGGATATCCTCGAATTTGGCGGGCAACCTCATTTGGAGGTAATGGCCTCATATGAAAATGACTGACAGGTTTGTGCTTGTTGCCTTGGTATCAAATTCATTGGAGTTGCGTTTGCAAAGACAAACGACTTTTCATCTCATCTCTGACACTGTTTACTAAAACCACTGCAACTGAGGACTCATACGAGAACAGAAAGAACGCGTGCCACTGTTTACCAACTTTAAAGCTTGATATCAGCTCCAGGTAAGTCTTGTCTCGTTTCGCGTTTGCTTGTTTTCCTCAGCTTTAAATATTGGTGTAATGTTTCGTGACAGAACGTCTCAGCTAATAGGTCTCGCTAATTTATTGTCGATTTGCAGTCGCGTTGGCAAGGAAATCACTACATCTTTTATAAATTCCTTTGAGATAGTTTTATTGAACCAGTGTGGCAACATCTCTGTGGACGAGAATCAATTTAATTGCTTTCTCAATTACTAGACCGCCTCCAATTGGAAATGTGTGTTTGCTTCTCTCAGAGGAATGCAGTAATCTCAGCTAGGTGTGAAGACATTTTTTACCTTGTTAACAAATTTCCTAGCAAGAGTGAACTACTTTCCTAGGCATATAAAGTCACTGAATAATAAACCAACTGCCGAGTCATACAAAGGCGAAACTTCAATGAAGATGGCGAAATTGTGAACGCTACAACCTCCACTCGCACTCCGTCTTAAGTCTTAACTCAAATCCTGAAGAAGAGAAATGTGCTTGCCTACAACACAATCTTGTGCTTTTTATTTTCTGATGCTATGATATACTTAAATGTGACTGAGTCATTGGTTTGATTTATGTCTGCAAGCTGCCAAGATTCGAATATAAAGCTCGTGACCTAGAGCAGAGTGACTGAACTTTCCAACTTTCGATTCTCACAGGCATTGTCCTCCAATAGCTGTCAAATTTCGCAAGTGTATGAGGTTATTGAAGTATTAACAGTAACGATTTACTTTTTGTAAGCCCTTGTGCCGCATTTTCTTTACAGTAAGCCTGGAGTTTGTGCAGTGCTGCAGTGAAAAGCCTTCCTAGAATGTGTACTGTTGACCTTCTTGGAAGAGATTAAACTATATGAGTGAATATAGGTGCTTTTTGACTCACAGTTACCATGGTAACGTGACGTCTATCCTATGAGAGGGGGAAATCGGAGTGTTGTTTTCTTCACAAGCTCACATCATCTATCTTGCGCGGACTAGGCTGCTTTGCGAGAAAGACAATAGGAAGACAATGACTCAACAAAAGTTGAGCAATAATATTCCAGGAGAGTGTAGGGAAATGCAGTGAATCAATAAACATCCTTGCCTGAAATTTCTTTTGTGGGCGTTAATTGACTATTGCTTGACACGCTTCAAGAGCTATAATAGCAGTGACGTTGTTGTCGTCTCATTACGATTTCTGTGAAGTGTAAACAAAAGTGTTTGCTCGCGGATACAGGGTTGAACCGAACCCGAACAATTGCTCTGATTTGGTCAGCAAATAGGCTAAAAACAACACATGCATTTATATAAAGGATTTTGAAATTTAAACCACAAAGATACTACAGCTTTAAGGGAAAGGGTCTACTGTCCGCGTTAGCCAGAAGAGGTGTCCGCTTAACGAAGGTGTCGTTAATTAAGGCGGGTTCGACTGTATTTCATGTCTTATGTTATTTAGGTTGTAATTATTATATGGATGCATTATCCGTGAGTCATGCTCCGAGAGCTTCTATGTTTATTATTATCTATAATCATCATCATAATCATCATGTTTGCGTCATCATTTATTCTGAACTCCGGTAAACTAGTTAAAGCTTTTATTAACGGAGCAGATACACGATGCACAATCCGAAAGAAATTTAAGATTACTAAATACTAAAACAATAAACGATATACATAGAATAAAGATCAGTGTTAGCTTGGATCGAAGTAATTTTACTTGGTTACTATACCTATGTAAAATAATAAGCTACTATCTAATATTACGTGACTTAATGAGCTCATCAGCGTGTCTTTGATCTATCAGACAAGCCACGCATCAGGCAGCTGAGCTAACAATAAGCCCTGTTTGAGACTACAGTCGAACTTGCTTAATATCCCGCCCTTTGTGCGGACCAAAAGTGGGATATAAAGCGAGGTGGGATATTAACCAGACTAAGTATAAACAAGTACATCCTTTTGTTTTAATATAGCCTCGTAAACATTTCAGCAGCAGCAAAGAAGAACATCTTAGTTACTAACAATTGATGGAGATTATGATTAGTTTTAACAGTAAAACAACTAACCAGTGACTCTGGCGGAGCAACAAGTGACATGTTGTCTGAATCCCTCAATGCAAAATGTCCCGAAAAGTTCACATACATTGTAAGATATTCTTAAATTGGGACAATACACGAGTTTCAAGTGAAATTTGTTAGAAATTAGTGGGATATTAAGCGAGATGGGATATTATCCAAGGGGATATAAAGCAAGGCAAGAATATGAGAGTTTGTACGGCAACTAGAAAGTGAAAATTGGCTTTGTGGGACATTTTGCGAGATGGAATATTAAGCGACGGGATATTAAGCAAGTTCGACTGTATAAAAGTTTGTTGATTACCATGGATCTATTTTTCGTCCAACTTGAAGAGAAATGAAGCAAATGCATTGTGCTGAAATGAGCCCCTTTATCTTAGAAACTAAAATGTTTCTTTGCTGATAGGCCATTGTTACCAATTCATTAACCAAGTAAAATTGATATTTTTCTGAAATTCGTATTGCATCGGCGTCACACCATACTGTGGCGGTCTCATCAAGCATTTACGTCAGCACTCAGACCGCCAATCAGCGCCCTTCGTCAGTCGCTATAAATGTCTTGTACTTTTTAATGTCGTTCTCTTGCAATCTGTACTCTCGAGCCTTCGGACGGGCTGGCTACTCTCTGTCGTATCTGCCACAATTATATACTCAACAACTACATCTACTTGCCTTCTGTCCTCACTCCTCAATCAACGTCTCAACCTACTTATCCTACATTACAACAACAACATACATATAGGGCACATTTGAGCTTGGTTGAGATCGAGAAGTTGTCTCTGTTGAAGAACTGATTTTGTGTAATAGAGAGATCGATAGCTACCGACACAAGGAATCAACACGTCTTGCGCAGAGCGAATCTCACGATAACTCATTTTACTAAATATCACATCACACCACATAACACCTTACATTACCGGAACTTACACACAGTGACACTTCCGATAGAATTACCACAATAATTACGTCATAACTATTTTCAACAGTCTCTACAGCAATTGACCCATTGCCTGTAAATATTTAAAGCTACCATCTAGCTAGTAAGCAATTCGTTGCCACTCACCATGACAAACTGTCCCCTAACAGACAGAAAGTTGTTATTTTTGTAGTTAAACACAGTCAAACAGGTGTCATATTTTGACAGGTTTTACCAGGGTTGTAAAAATACTCATACATCAGTAACTAATTACTATCAAAATTACTTGGATTAGAAAGTAATTAATTACTAGCTAGAAATACTTGAAACGGAAAGTAATTTGCAATCAAATTACTAATGATTTGTTCTTAAAAAAGTCGCAGCAAAATGGGTCTTTACAATAATCATAGTGGCACATTGTTACAGGACTGTCTAACTGCTTTTTGACGCCACAATTCTGTTTCTGAGTTTTCCTTTCAGTCGTGTAAGTATAGCAAGTTTCTGACCTCGTCCTCTGTGTAGACCTTCGCAAGTTCAACGGCTCACCAGTCAAAACAAATATACATTGACTAGTTTGAGGAACCTTTGAGAAAAAGTTGCTGTTAAGTGGAATTGATTATTCCCTAAGAAATTCAATCACGTCCAAGTAATCCTAGGAGGGCAACAATGAAGGCTGGTTAGATATGAAAGTTCTTCTGCAATGAGCTATCCTCATCGTTGTTTGCTTGTAAGTGGAGGCCAACGACTGAAAATATATTTGTGTAAAGTAATTAACTGTATTAATTAATTTGTATCGCTCCTTTCTAATGTAAGCGCAGATTGAGTTCTGCCTTCTAGATTTGTATTCTTTTATTTTTCATTTATTGATAAATAAAGACATAATTATATATATATATATATATATATATAACGACATTCAGTAGAGCTTCAGCACTCAGACTGCAGCTCACAAAGCCAAGATAGGTCCAACGTGAGAGCTAGGCGTTGACATGTGTGCACGTTTGAAGTTCTCATCTCGTTGTAAAAACGTTGTACAAACGGCCAATTTAAGGTTGCCAGACATCCCGTATTATCCAGAATCGTTCCGTATTTATATGCTATGCAGTGCCAAATTTAGTTGATTTTGTTAGACAATTCTAACAGATTTTGCAAATTTTCCGTATTTTTCCCTCTGTTGTCTGGTAACCCTAGGCCTATTGCGTGTCTAGTTATTTACTTAAGTCATTAAAATGGAATGATGCAATTTAACACAGAATAAACAATAACTTAACAAAGCAAAATACTGTAGGACAAATTGTTGTGTCGGTTGTAGTAGGCCTATGTAGTGGAGAATGGCATCATTACCACGAGGCAATCCTATTCTAAAGGCTAATGCAAGGAATACCTTTAGTCAAGGTGAATCTGTTGTTGCTGCGACTGCTGTTGTTGTTGTTGTTGTCAATGTTGTTGCTATTTTTGTTGGAAGTAGTGCAATGAAACCTGTCTATAATGGTTACCTTTGGGTAGGGTTGCCAGACCTCCCTTATTTCCCGGAATCGTTCTGTATTTATATGCTATGCAGTGCCAAATTTAGTTGACTTTGTTAGACATTTCTAGCAGATTTAGCAAATGTTCCGTATTTCCCTTCTGTGGTCTGGTAACCTTACCTTTGGGATCTGAAGAAAATGACCTTTATAGACATATGGCCTTACTGTCCAGGTTGATTTCTATAGAAATTGTCATATTGGGGTAATGAAGAGTGGCCATTGTACACAGGTGGCTGCTCTATTGATATGGCCACTAATACAGGTTTGACTGTATTCACAGTATTTAACAGCCTCAAGATACTTTCCTGTATAGTGCTCACAGAAGTTTTTAATTAATGTTAACGGCTTTGCTAAGCAAGAATATGTGATTGATTATAAGGGTCACAGTTGCTTGTATTATTTCCTTGCAGAAGTCGAATTGTTGATGACGCTTTCGATTATTTACTGAGCTCTGATGTGAGCAGCTTAATAATCAGCGTCTGCTATTGTCGCATCAAATGTGCGGCCATGTTTTGTGGTTGCAATGAATACTGATGAGGACCAAAGTGTTTCGATGCGCAAGTTCTGTGCTGCATACTTGCAGAAACGGGAAAGTGATAAAAAGGTAGGGAGTGACAGGAATTTAGTTTAAATTTGATGATCAGATAACATTTGTGATCATATGATCATTAAAGTAATATAAAACATATTTTATCCTAGTCAAGACTCATGAGTTAAGTATCTATGAAAACTTGGAATTTATCGATATAAATAGAGCTGGTTCAGATGCATTGATTAATTAATTGATCGATTGTTTTCACCAATTTATTGTCCTGTTCAACCATTGTTTCATATATATCACAGCATATATGTGCTTCTACTGAAGCGTTGCAAAGGACTAGACATCATTATTAAATTTTATTAAATTTACAATTACCTGCTTGCTCACTAAAGAGCAAGCCAAAAGTGAAAACAAAGAAGTCACCAAGCAGAAGATAATTAACATGACTTTACAAAGGTGGACTGCGGCAATAGAAAAAGGAGCAAAATCGTCTGTAGCGTCCGATGCATTGATAATTTATCGATTGTTTGGGGTTGATTGATCGATAGTTTTAAATCCACAATCGGCCCAGGGCTAGATAAGTGGATATCTGATAAGGTGTACATAGTTTTCAGTGAACAATAAACCTACCTAAAGTTGTTCGATACAATTGGTTTCAGGAAGGATATCCTGTTGTCTGAAAAATCACACACTAACAAAATACAAGTGTAGTTTACAATACACTGTCAAAACTGTATTAGCGGCCACCTCTCTAGGGCAGCCACCTGTGTATAAAAGCCACTTTTCATAACCCCAAAATGACACTTTATGTAGAAGTCAACCTGGACAGAAAGAAGCCACCTGTCTACTAAGATCATTTTCCTCTGGTCACAGAGGGAACCACTATAAACAGGTTTCACTGTAAATGATTTACTGATAAAACCAACTATACGTAACAGTGCTGAATATGCAACAACGCTTATATACTGCTTAGCTGTTAACATGCAAAACATATCAATTAATAATATAGTGTAACCCCGTTAATATCACCTCGGTTAATATCACAACCCGTTTATTATCACTGCAGTTTGAGGACCAAGCTCTGTCTGAATCAACTATTTGTACCCGCTTAATATCACGACTCGTTTATTATCACAATTTTTGACTGGAAAACCATAGTGACATTAACGAGGTCTCACTGTAGCTAAAATGATTTGATAGTACCATTTAACTGGTTATTAACACTCAAGTTGACTTGCTACTTTGTCTATTCGTTGACAGTGGATTGAGTACTGGGTGATTCTACGAGGACACTACATGGTGTTCTATTCCGAGAAATGCAACGGCGAACGGGATTATGTGAGTTCAAAACAAACAATGACCCACGTCCTTTCACATCACAAAGCACCAAGTTCTAATGCTTGGAAGGTGTCAGTGTGGGATAGCAAGAGTGCATGCGTCCTGGGTTCAACTTGTGACCTAGAAGACACGTATATATTGATCGTTCTTATATTTGTTATTGCCTGCCCTACAGTAAACAATATGTGGCATAGTTGGCTACCTTTATTAAAACTTGGCCTAAAAGATATTTTCTGCAGAGCCATGCTTCGGTCCGGAACATTACAGCACTGTTGAGTATTGCTGACTGATTAGAGATTATGGGTTGTTAGAAAGTAGAAACACAGTATGCCGTTTACTATAAGCAATGTATACCAAAAAGACACCTCCTGCAGAACTATGCCTCAATCCCGATCATGGGTACTAATCCTGCTGAGTATTGTTTACTGATTAAAGATAACTGCTAGTTAGAAACACTCTATCTGTTTACTAAAAGCTATGTTTGTCCTTGACGTTCAAGCATTGAGTGCTCACGAGACAACGATGATCATGCAACGTTTTCTCGATGTATTTGCTACTGCTCTATTGTTGTTTTTGCGTTGTCCTACATTATTTAAAATAAACTACGGTCTATCTAGGCCTATTTACATCTCCTGAACAAATAAGCACAGTGCTTATGGGATGACCTCGATCATGTATTTTTCATATTACCAACCTTGTATCTTTTGATGTTTCCAAAGATATTATCAAATATTTCTATACCTCCATCTCTAGCCTATAATTATGATAATCATCATCATCATCATCATCATTTATTCAGGGCCTGATTAGCTATCAGGCTATTTTACATAGTCTGATAGTGATGCTGATAATGATTAGGTTTTGTGTGTTGTGAACATTGAGTGGGAACATGACTGTGTGCATTGCAGTTACGTGGCTTTATCGAAGTTTCACCAAAAACGAAATGCCTGATTACTGAAAGGCGCAAATACCACTTTCCATTCTTCATGGCAACCGAACGAGCCAAGTACTACTTCAAGGTAAAATCAAATGACAATGAGGCTAATTATCGGATTATTTATGATTGACCAATATTTGATCAAGTGTGATAATGGTATTAGCCTACGACATAGTCAACTCAGCCTAATCGGACGGAATTGGGGGACTGTCATGTGGCCCAAGTAAGAGGCTGGAGCAATTATATAAAGGTCAAACCCAGGGGTCAAATGCCTGTGATGAAATGATTCTGCCTTAGTATGATTGCTCCGATAACACAGTTGTTGCCATTACAGTCAAACCTGTATTAGCGGCCACCCCTATAGAGCAGTCACCTTTGTATTTTATTTCATAACACCAAAATGACACTTTCTATAGAAATCAACCTGGACAGAAAGGCCACCTGTCTATAAAGGTCATTTTCCTCAGGTCCCAAAAGTGAGCATTATAGACAGGTTTCACTGTATAATTTTGGTGGCCCAATTAAAGTGACTGTGGTGGTCTACTTTCCTTAACCTGTCCTAGCAACCACTCTCCTCAATTAGCCCTCTGCAAGTTTCACATCTAAGCGATACAACTTACCTGTCTCGAGCGACCACTAATGTCACTTTACACAAGGCTCTTAGATCATCCAAGTTGGATGGTCGCTGAATACAGGTCTAGCACCAGAAAAACACGAGCCTTGTGAATGTTTTAGCTTTTTGAGGAAATTACTAACTAAACAGTTATTTAATCATGTTTCTGGTTGAAAAGCCATTCTACCCAGAAAGCTTCAGCTTGCTCATCAAAGCATCAGTCAAACGATGCTTACCTAACAGAATGAACCCAAGAGTTTTGTTTTCAAGAAATTCTCTTTGTGCCATGTTCAAATCGATCCTGAGGAATGTTCATCAGCCATGAAATGACATCTGCAATACAGTGGAATCTGCCTAATTCGAAAACCTGTAACTCGAATATTTATCCATTTCGAACTACGATCTCAGTCTCTTGTTCTCGCGCATTTGTCTTCTGTCTATTGTTCATTGAAAGAAAATTGTTTTCCTATTATTCCTAACTCGAAGTTCGTATAATTCGAAGGATATTTTACGGTCTCTTAACACTTCGAATTAAGCGGATTCCACTGTAGATGTTTTGTCTAAATTTCCAATGATGTCTCTTAGCCAACCAGATCACAAGAAACTGAACTGACGTTTCATTGTTCTATTTGATTGCAGTGTCCTTCGGCTGTACGTCGCCATGATTGGATACATGCCATCAATTCTGCATGCAAGGTGCGTGTGACGGCATCGTGTATTAGTACAGTACAGTGGAATCTGCCTAATTCAAAGACCTGTAATTCGAATATTCATTTATTTCGAACTACGATCTCGGTCCCTTGATCTCGCGCATTTGTCTTCTGTCTGTTGTTAAACTCATCAGCCCCAGATGAGTGTGGCCGTGGTGCTATCCGATGGGAGGTTTGCGACATGCGTTGGATTCTCCTCGTATGAGAGCCCTGTCACAACCCCGACCCAAAGGGGCACCGTCACACTGATAATCAGTGGAAACTACATCTATTTACTTGCTTACCGTTTGATATTACTATAATTATATCTCTTTTATACTGACGAAGAGTGGGTGGGGAAATTTATGCGCGATTTCACTTTGCGACGCCTCAGTATTGTCCTTTCGAGCATTCTGTCGTGTTGTCGCCATGCTGCGTTCGTGATACAAGATAGACTGAGGGCGCTTCTTCAGCGCGTGGATAGAAATAAGGCAAGACTCACGAGGTCACGAGGGCAGGAGCACGTGGAACACGGACACTAGACTGCCACTGATTGGCAGACCCTTGGATCATTAATTGGACCACTGACGTCAGAGTTGCGTGGTACTCTCCGTTAGAAAGGGATCAAAGGAAACGAATGTCAGGGTTCATGCCAATCATCTGTCAAGCTGTATTAATGAAAGCACAATACAATCAAATCTGTATTAGCGACCACCTCTACAGAGCAGCCACCTGTGTATATAGGCCCGTCTCCATAACCCCAAAATAACAATTTCTATAGAAATCAACCTGGCTAGAAAGGTCACCTGTCTATAAAGGTCATTTTTCTCAGGTCGCAGAGAGGTGACTGTTATAGACAGGTTCCACTGTATTGTAATTTTGTTTTCATGCACTCCGATTGAGTACTTCTACTTTGTCTATAGATGCCCACGTTGAGCTTATGTTGACTTTCAAAGATAAATGTTGGTCTTAGAATCCGCATCTGCTACAATGATTATAAGAAATTTCTTCTCTATAAATGGTCCTGTAGATGCAAAACTCAGCCACAAGAACAATTGTGGAAATACCTACGTACGCTTGTATGGGTCTTAATTAGTTCAAGCTAAGGTCAAATGGTTGTGACATTGATTTCAACACGTGATTAACTGTTTTCCAATTGTATTTTTGTTTTCTCTTTCCAGGCATTAATACAAGTAGCCCCCAATGCACAAGAGAATTTAGCAATTGATCGCTCGCCTGAGATTTGCCCAACAAACATTTCCTTCGATACAACTACTTCTAGTGATCTCAGTACTGACACCGAGAATTCACCGACTGCAGACAATGGCGTTCAAACTAAAGACGCTGACGCTGCCTTGGCGTCCTACGGTGGTGTCACTGAAACGGATACGACTGCACCGCACATTATCCTTGTGGGAAGCAATCATGATCGTACGACCGCTGCGACGAATTTTCTGTCCGACTTTACAGCTGTTACGGAAACTGAAGGCTCTACGAATTCGGAATCAGGTACAGTGAAACCTGTCTACAATGGTCATCTTTGGGACCTACGGAAACTGACCTTTATAGATCGATGACCTGTGCCTTTCTTCCAAGGTTGATTTCTGTAGAAAGTGTCATTTTAGGGTTTTGAAGAATGACCTATGCACACAGATACACAAGTGGCTGCTTTATAGAGGTGGCCGCCAACACAGGTTTGACTGTACGGACGAGACTATTTTCACCACGGATGATATCCCGGTTCTGTTACCTCGCTTTCTCGTGGAAGAATAATATTCTAAAAAATAGTTACATTTATTGCCAATGTTGACTCTTATGTTCGTAGCCTACCACAGATATGCAGAAAGTTTACAATAACCTCACACAGCAACAGAAATCTTGATAATTTTCAAGACCACATTTCTATCTTTTTCTATTTACTGTATTTCTATCCTTCGCTATGTCGTCCGTTGCTCGCATCCTGTTATTTGTCCGCTGTTCGTTATGATTGGTCTCTGTTTGGCATCGTTGGTGCGTCGTCTATTGTTCATGTTGCGTCAGAGAAATTCCTTTGGACTATTATTTTGTGATAATTGTTTCAGCGTTACAGTACCAGCATTTTACCTGAAATCCATGTAGTACTGTGAACATACCTAATTACTCATACAGTATGTAACTTATCAATGCTTTTGTGATTAGAGCTGTTAAATATGTGACCTTCTAAAAGTTGACACGCGTGTCGATGAAAGGTTTCTATTTCACAATGGACCAAGCGCAGTCCCAATGCATGACGGTATACACTTGTTTTTAGGCACGTGGTTTTGAGCTGAAATTTACAATTTTGACAACCAAGAACAATCTTCGAAATTGACCATCATCGGCAAGAGTACGGCTGATTGCGTTTCAAACAAAGCAATATTTCTGACGTCTTCACCTTTGGCAGAGGTCAACTCACTTACATAACGACATGCAGTTTGACTGCGCATGGCGGATTAAATGCGAACTGTGGATTTCCTGGAACGTTTACTTTGTGCGCAAACGGCCTCGAAGTTTTGTCCGCAAAGTCTTTGGGGAAACTCGATTTGCGAGAACGTCGATTTAGATCACAATATGTCGACACTTTAATTTCTTTACAAATCTTTAGCGAAGGGGTTGTAGTTTGATTAGTTATGATTTGGTTTGTCGAGTTATCAATCCTTTCTTGCTTCAGTTTAACCCTGGCTTAAGGTAAATAGAAAGAGATTTACGACGGCCGACAATTTGATTGACAGCCTTCCAATTACTATTGTTTTAATTATTATTTTTTGAAGATGAGTCATTGATTACATCATCACTCCAAACGCAAAGACAGCAGCACACTGTGTTTCGATACTCCATGCCCAGAAGCGACGCAAAGACTTCGCACAACATGCTGAATGGTAAGCTATTTACCAAATACTGTGGAATCTGTCTAATTCGAAGACCTGTAATTCAAATATTCATCTATTGCGAACTACGATCTCGGTCTCTTGATCTCGCGCATTTGTCTTCTGTCTATTGTTCATTGGAAGAAAATGTTTTTCCTATTATTCCTAATTCGAAGTTCGTATAATTCGAAGGATATTTTACGGTCGCTTGACACTTCGAATTAAGCGGATTCCACTGTAGTTCTAGATAAGGGATGAAGGACCACATTTCACATGCATTTAAATAAATATATTGATTGATTGAAGGAAGCCAGCCCTCTTAATGAGGGGTGGTGTAACTCATGAAGAATTCCCTTTCGTACCTCCACCGTTCATCCAAAAAGTGTCTGTATCTTGTAGCTAATACAAAAACGTATGGAAAGTAATTTCCTAGCATGGTTGGTCGCATGAGACAGGTGATTTGTAGTATTCAATTATTTTCATATTGTCTTGTAAGGGAGGTGGTCGCTTTAGTAGTTTAGACGCAACAAGACGACTTCCAAGTTACAATCACGTACACAATTTACCACAACAACATGTTGCAATTGCAGTTGCAATGAAGCTACAATAAAACCTTAAACCTGTCTATAACGGTCACCTCTGGGGCCTGAAAAAAAAAAGGCCTTTATAGACAGGTGGACTTGTTGCAATTGCAGTTGATTTGATTTCTATAGAAAGTGTCATTTTGTGGTTATAAAAGTGACCTTTATACACAGGTGGATGTTCTATGGAGGTGACCGCTAGTACAGGTTTGGCTGTATTTGGTTATCAGGTTATTTGCGTAGTTTCATACTTTAATGGAATAAGTAAAATCAAATAATTTACACTTTTTTAAAGCAACAAGGCAAGGGAATTTAACTTTGGTTTATGAAAATAATATCCTTACAAAAACTGTATAATATGTTGCCGGTATGAAGTTTAAGAGGATCAAATTGCAAACAGTCTGCTGCATCGATCACCGATCCAGAATGTCACCGTCATTACACTAACTTTTGCAATTCTGTTTCCACCTCAATTATTGCGACTTGTCGTAAGCTACCACATTGAAGATACTCAATATAGCGAGTTGAAACGATGAAATGCGCCTGTATTCAGCGACCACCTGTTTATAGAGACCGCTGTTATGCTTGATGTTAGTGACCGCTTAAAACGGGGTTGACTGTTTTCTGATGTCACATCGTAGTCCTTTAGAAATTTGTATTTTTGTTTTATCAAGTAAGTCCTGGCAATCCCAAAAGTCCCCTAACAGAAATTCTGAGTTGCTAAGACTAGAACATTTATATAGAAGACTCTTTAAATTTGTTAGCTACTTATAATACTGCAGGCAATGCAATTCACAGTTTTACTTTCTTAGAATACCAAACGGTCTTAATTTGTGAATACATTCAAGTCTGTTTGCCTCATTCTACTGTTCGGTGTTGTAAATACTTTATTGTTGATACTCATTTTATTGTGTGTCCCATTCAGTAACGAACTTCCTTCCTCGTCCTTCGACAAGCCCCGAACGAACGCCATCTCACCTCTTCAATGTGCCAATGAAAGTGGGCAATCAAATAAACGCAAGGACTTTTTCCCGACACTTTGTATCCTCAGCACCCGACATACAGACACTATTGATCGAAGATACGTGACCCGGCCTTGTCATCGGTGGGCTACCGATGCGTGGTATTCCTGCGTGGTATCTATTCCAATTGAGTCAATACGCTCTCTACTGGAGGCTTCGCATGTCGCTCTGGTAACGGCAAGACGCTAACCGTTTATGTGGCTACTTTCGTGACACTTTAGACGCGTATGTCATTGGTTCCTAGCCCTCAGCAGCGTCCAGCGCAATATCTTAGGTTGTGATGTGATTACTTTGTAGAAAGTTAGGTTATTATGGTTTGAATTTGAATTTATTTAAACAAGAAGGCGTTTACAAATTAACTTATCACGTGTGTTTATAAGTGTAGGTGAACTTTAGCACTCTTTTTAATGTATTTATAGATGTTAATTCCGTTAGAATTATGAATGATGGTTATTTTTATGTGTCTGCATTGGAAGCAAACAGCAATTGAACAATAAATATCATTTATTGCTTGGCTATTTATCTTGACAATATTTATAACTATTCCTTCTAGCCTTTATATATACTGTTCCTAGTCATCATCATCGTCATTAAAACGATAATTAGCGTCTAATAGTCCGCTACCTTCGTTCCTAGTCATCACGCATGCTGAACGACCGCCTGTCTATAATACGACTCTTCTCCGACCATAAAGTTAGGAAATTGGAAATGTTGTCAGACTTGCTAGTTTTCCCGTCGAGTTTCATCATAGTGATTTCAAACTAGATTGGATTATGGGCATAGCTTGCTTACTATGGTTATAAGTAGCATACACCGCATCATGCCACACTGATTTTGCCAACTCCGGAGATAAATTCACCAAGATACTATCAAATAAATACGACCGGAGAATATCAAATTAATTCGTCAAGATAATATAAAATAAAATGAATTTGACAGCTCTACTTTGGAGACATGGCCTACAGCGGCCCCTACGTCGCAGATACACTCGAGAAGCTAGCATTACCAGCAACACTTGTTCGTGCACGGCCTAGGTATGCGACATTTGCATGTACTTTGTAGCACCAGACGCGCATGCATGTCAACCGTCGTGACAGCGTTCACGGAACGTTTCTTTGATCCCAAAAGGGAGACACGAACATGAGATTGAGTCATTATTGCTTTCGAACTATTTGTAAAAATTGTAACTTATTCAAATACAAACAGAGCGGCAGATCAAACTGTTTGGGAGTTATTAAAACAATACAATGCTCTGTAAAACGAAATCACAAACTCTACTAATTAAAGTCAAGATTATTCTCCCTTGAGTAGAATTCAGATGGGTAATTGCTACAGGTTCTTTAGAGATTTCATTTCTAGATAAGATTTGAGTGTCTCACTGCCCTGAGAGAACATTTCAGTGCGTCATGCATTCCTATATTAAAACTGGGAAACCTTCCAGGTTTCAAAACTGGAGAAATCATTGCAGTCTTCTAGGTAATGAGTGCGTTCCTGCCTATGGAGGCAGCACTTTTTTGGAGTAATGACGGCAGTAACTAATGAAGAAACAACCAAGGAAAAAGAATGAAGTAAGCAAGAAGTTATCAAAAGACTGTAAGTTTTTAGTGTTTATATTCTCCGTGGCAATTGGCGAAGTGCAGTCCTGGTGCAGTTTGAGATTATTTTAATACTATAGTCGCGTGTTTTTGAGCTGAAATTGACAATTTTAACAGCCAAGAACAGTCCTTGAAATCGATCATCTTAGCAAAGAATAAGGCTAAATGCCCTTTAAACAAAGAAATTTCTGGGGTCATCACATGGAGCAGGTCAACTATAGCATGAACCCTATAAAATGCATTGTGAGTGTACTTGGTCAATTGTACAGGTCTATCGTTGTGTACTTGAATTGGCACGAGAACCATTCGATTTCCATAACATGACTGACTGGGTGTCATTCTACTGTACTTTGAAGTACTTCCAGCAGCACAATAGTCACCATGACAACGGTTGCGACCACACAGCAAACATATAAAACAATCGCAATACAGAGTGGTCTAGCAGGTGGATTTTCCGTGGCTTTAATTACGAGATAATTAAAACTTATTACTAGAAACTTCATTGTCATTATTGGAAGCAAGTCTTCGATCTTGCCTCGGACGGGACAGTTTCCTTGACAAGGAGATGCGATTACTTGAAGATGTGCTACTCCTCATTGGCGAGGTTGCAGACTTTTCCGATGTTTGCGATTGGAACGACGTCGCTGTTCGCTGATATGCAAGAACTTGGGCTCTTGCGTCGCATAGGCTTTGTGTTAACTCAATACGTTCTTCGCATTCATTTCTGACTGTTTCTTGCAGTTCGGCCACCTGAAAGCAAACGGGATAGCTGTTGTTTTGCGTTGACAATTTGGCTTTTCAGTTTCTACTAGCCGGCATCGAGTCCTTTCGGGGTTGAACACGAGAGAGCGAACAAGCCCTCCGGTTTGTTATGTAAGCGCGTTCAGTGTTTCAAACAATGCTACGGTTGCCGTGAGTTTACCGATTTCGCGACAGCACTATTTCGTATCATAAATCGACTTTTTCAAGATGTGATCATAGGAAAATAAAGTGCATCATGATACCAATGAATGCCTCTGATTTAGAACGCCAGTATACGCTTACTTTAGAAAGTCTGAAAGCAGCTCTATGTGTTTAGACACAACTTAACATCCGAATAGTGCAGGAAGAACGCACGAGAACGCATGCGCACACTTCTACAGTGTGTCACAATCACGACAATGAAATCGACAATTTTGACAGCAAANTGCCAACCTGCCAAGCAGTCCTCTCCAGCACAGGCCATTCAAACCTCTGTTATTAAACTGGTACATGCTGCCGTGGGGCAAAGTATCTGCATACCTACGCTTGGTATTGAATCTTACAGTATCATAAATCGACTTTTTCAAGATGTGATCATAGGAAAATAAAGTGCATCATGATACCAACTAATGCCTCTGATTTAGAACGCCAATCAGCGTCTACACTTGCTTTAGAAAGTCTGAAAGCAGCTCTATGTGTTTAGACACAACTAACATCCGAATAGTGCAGGAAGAACGCACGACTAAACGCATGCGCACACTTCTACAGTGTGTCACAATCACGACAATGAAATCGACAATTTTGACAGCAAAGAACAATTCCTGAAATTGACCATGGATAACAGAGTACGGTTGAATGCGTTGTAAACAAAGCTATTTTCTGGTGTCTTCACCTTTGGCATAGAGTAGTATAATTTTCCCGCCGTGTATTGCGATTGCGTATTTTGGATTGTATATACTGTAGCTATTGACATCGTAGATATAATATATTGTAATATTATGCTAATTATCATATTACCATTTCAAAAAGTAATTTCCTGTGTAAGATGTTCGCTTGATTAGGCAATACCTAACGAAATCCCTAGCAGCTCAGCAGCGAAATAGATTAATTGTAAGGACATGCCATCTCAATTAAATCGTAGTGACTGTACCTTCTTACGAAGAGACACTTCGACGTCCTGAAGTCGCGATATTTCATCATTCGCCAATGCCAACGCGCGATGACTTTCGTCAACTCGTCTCCTCGATAAATTGCTTGAGCTCGTTTTTGCGGCCTGCAAATCATCTATCGTTTCATTCAACTGATGTAAGAGATCTGACTTTTCTGCTTCGTAATCACGTTTCAGAGTCAAAAGCCTCATCTGGGACAAATAGATATAAATAGATGAGCAGTTGTCTCTTACAGAAGAGGATTGGTGGTGGGGGAGTGGGGTGGATTTCATAAGGGGTATTTCAAGGTGATACATTGGCGTTCTACAGCTACCAAATACCAAGCACAGTCAAACCTGTATTAGCAGACACCTCTATAGAGCAGCCACCTGTGTATAAAGACCAACTTTCATAACCCCAAAGTGACAATTACTATAGAAGTCAACCTGGGCAGAAAGGCCACCTGTTTATAAAGGTCATTTTTCTCGGGTCCCAGAGGTGGCCGTTATAGACAGGTTTCACTGTACCAGATTTTACGAACTGAAATTGATTAAAAAACAATTCTTCTCGACGAATACAGTTGAAAAAATCATGACGCATAAAGGCATTGGCAGCGAAATGATACTAGACCAATTATCTGTTACTGCAAGTATTCCATAGCTTTTAACTCACTTCGCCTTCTTCAAGCAATGTCTTCCATCTGCTCGATTCAGATCTCGCTTTCGTTCTAGCCGAGTCTCGTTCTGAAGACACCTGGAATAGAGTGCATGAACTTGGTAACTGGTGATAAAGCTACG
This sequence comes from Calvadosia cruxmelitensis, assembly GCA_900245855.1. Lineage (NCBI taxonomy): Eukaryota > Metazoa > Cnidaria > Staurozoa > Stauromedusae > Kishinouyeidae > Calvadosia > Calvadosia cruxmelitensis. The sequence continues at coordinate 24,044 of OFHS01000410.1, forward strand.
CAGCTTATTGGTGCTTACACAATAATGACTATAATATTTAGAAAGGATTACGACAGATGAGTATGCATAGACCATTTTCACAAGCGACCGTTCCGGACCTGCAGCTTGGACCATGTTGCTGCCCTGGTGGCGAGGGGCTTAATGTAACGCGCCGTGCTGCACTATTATAATCAGTGCAGAGGTGGTTCGAAATGTCCAAACTAATAGTTCCAGAAAAGGGAGCCAGCCCTCTTGATGAGGGTGGTGGAACTCGTGAAAAATTCCCCTACGTACCTCCACCGTTCATCCAAAAAAGTGTCTGTCTCCATGTGTGGCAGTTAAAAACAACAACCGTTCTGGAAAAAGCAAGTGCTTATTCATGGACCGGGACTAAAGCGTAAATCGGGACTAAACATTTAGTCTGGACTAAATCTAACTTACTAAAATCTGTAAATGGGACTTGAGATCTAGTCCTGGACTATATGCTTTAGTCCGAGTCCATAAATAAGGCTCCTGACAACGATTTCGATCATATGCGGTAGAGAACTTTACTTGTAGTGATTATAGCATTGTATACGACCATAAAATGTTTGTGTAACCCTAACGTGCATTGGGAAAAGCTCGGTTATTTCATTGGAGGAACCCGTGACTTTACTCCAGTCCTTATGTAATCTTTGGATGCAGGCCACTATTACGCATGCGCAAACAGCTCGAGGTTGTATTATTCTGAGTGTATTTAACCGAACCCGTTTCTGCAAAATTCAATTTCCAGAATGTTCTATTCATTCAAAGATGTCTATATCGGATCAATCCCACGTGTCATTGAAAACCACTTAATCGAAAGAAGCATCTAGAATGCACTTCCTTAATTAAAACTGCAATTACTGCTGTGAAGTCGACCACAATTCTCATTAGTCGATTCACCACATCCCTACCCAGCTCAACAGATTCGCTAAAGACAGCAGCTGCAACATCAGCTTCAAATTGGAACTGAAACGGGTAGGAAATGATTTCAAATGAATTGCAAGTGAATCGCTACGAAGGACGATGTTGTAGTCTGGCTTCAGTCGATTTTAACGACAACAACGTATCCAAGCAGGGCAGAGGAACTGTTGAAACGAAACTGCAGCTATAACAACGCAAAATAATTAGCAAGCTTGTGTGTCGATTGAATTGAAGGAGAACAAACCAAACTCGTGAAGCTGGTATTACCACAAATCAACGGAGATCAAAAGAAACGCTACAAAATGGCCGACTGCTAGAAATACTGGACGGTTCGGTGTAAGGTACAACGTTCCTTTTTATTTGTCTCTCTAGCGGCAATTTCTACGTAGAATAATATTTAGTGTTATGAAAGAGTACGATGCTATAAATATTGAAAGTATTCCCATGTCGGATCATGTTTTACCAGACAAACTTCTTCAACTTTTCACACTACTTGCTGTCCTATGCGATTATCCTAGCTCCGCCGTCAGGAATAGTTTCAGAGTAAATTCGCAGGTTTTTAATTAGCTAAGATCAATAATTGGGCAGCACACACAAAATTGTGCGGTCTAGGTATCGCCATAACCGATAGTCAAAAAGAGTAAACTTGATTACGCAAGCTTGTGTACGCTCGCTACAACAGTGTAAATAAATATTTGAAGGACACTACGCAGATGTATAACGATGTGGGAATCGTTATGGAATGACAACTGAGTACTTCTGGTTTTCTGCTGGTTAATTCTCTCCCTGATTCAAATTGAGTACATGTTTTTATAGCATATACAACTGTCAATCAAAGTACGGAAATAAGAAATATGCTGATGAGATTACAACGAGGTTATTTACATGAATACGAGGATAGAGGTATGGTGCTAAGAGAAGGAAAGTCCATTCATTCGTTAACTCCAATATGATTGGCTACGCTACAGATGAAATCCACATCAAATTCGACCTTCAACTCGACATCAAATCGAAACGATTTAAAATACTGTATATGGTGGAAGCGTAAGGGAAAATGCATCCCGCATTCGCTGATATATCTTTCTTATGCCTATTTGTTTTGTTATAATCCGTATAGTGAGTTAGAGTATAGAGCTAAGGCCATTTCGCAAGCGAAGCTCAAGCTTTAGAAGTAATGGCAATGCGGAACATCAAGAATTTTCAACATAAATGAGCTAAAGTCGACTCTCTATCCAGAATATTTAAATACTCGCTATTAACACTATATTGTAGCAGGGAAGTCTCTAAAATCGTTGCGACGCTTTCTTTGTGACACTATACAAGAATCGTTGTGACGTTACAAGAGTCGTGACGATGTTACAAGAGTCGTTGTGACGCTAAAAGATTCGATGTTACGCTACAAGTGTTGCTGGAACGACTAAGAAATCAGTAAGACAACTTTCGACATTTTGTTTGCCTTGGAATCATTAGTGTAGGCGTTTCACAATCAAATGTCTTGCGATGTTCTAAAGCGCGATGCACCACGTAGCTCCCACTAAGGAAATAATTATTCCCTTCGTCAGATCTCCTTAGCAACCAATCTAATTTAACTTACGCTTTGTAGCTTTGCTTCCAGATCGATTTTCATTCGCTGTTGTTCTCTGTCGGACACCTGTTCCTGATTACAAAACTCCTGCAATATAGATATGACCCATTAGAACTTCATAGTGTCTACGCCCTTTCACTTATGACAGAAACTGTGCCACTTTGAGTTAGCACATCGTTCCTCGTGGCAAGTATTGTTCACGTTTACACTCACAAATTTGTTCTTCAAGCGATAGTTCAAATAGGCTCAATCCATTAGATAACAAGCAGGCTTATAAACCTATAGACATGAATGCGACAGGTACACCTTCTAAATTGGACATCGTTTCGCAGACATTTACGGCATACTGTACGCGAACATGACAACGAGGCTATATTCATATTGAAGATAGCAATGATGCATACCAATTACACCAGATGATAATAACATATCGCTTTAATTACGAATGTACCATGCATACAGCCAAAATTCCCATTATCCAAATTGATTAAAATGCTGATAACTAGTGAAAAGTGAAAAAAATGAATAGTGAAAAATAATGAATGGTGAAAATAAACTTAATGCATAGTCACAATAATGAATAGCAAAATAAATATTGAAAACAGATAACTCATTTTTCAAAATCTGAGTTTTTCTTGTGCTCATAGAAGGAAATCTGTGATTCTGTTGCAATTGCAATTTCTGTTCCTATAAGAGACTTAAGTCACGGCTTTATCATCAAACACGAAACTCAAAACTCTGTGAGCCACGCTGTGAGCAGTATAGCTCAGGAAGAGTCATGCAATCAATTTCTCCCAAAAGGGTTGCCGATGAGAGCTTCAATCTTTTTTTGATTGGGGCGGGAACTTCTCATATCCTTGAACAGCTCACGGTCTCTCGTTGCAGCTAAACCAGCGCGAATCTAAATCACATTTGTACCTAACATACGTACTGTTGTATGCTCTACTATTCTCTCTGCCTCGTCCTGATACCTGTAGCCTCGTTTGCGCACAAAATTATGTTATTGCGCACTTCCTGTTTACGTTCAGTGTTGAGTTACGTGTTAGCAAACGGCTAGAACATAATAAAATACGAACTTGCTTTGATTATCTTTCCTTCGCACTTCGCATAGGAGAAAGAAAGACAACACAACACGTACAGTACAGGATAACCTGTCTATAACAATCAACTTTATGGGACCTTGGAAAATGACCCTTATAGACAGGTGGCCTATTTGTCCAGGTTGATTTCTATAGAAATGGTTATTTTGAGATATGAAGATTCACCTTTATACACAAGCGGCTGCTCTATAGAGGTGGCCGCTAATACAGGTTTGACAGTATTGCTGTCGAGATGCGTCTAGCTACTTGTGTGAGTCAGCTATCTTCAAGACTCACATTAACACATCTGGCCTTTATTATAAGGATTAAATTAAATCGAGGATACCATGAAACAGAGGCTGCTTTAAGATTGTCAGCATTACGTTATTTTCGTAAGAGACTATACTGTAATGCACCTCCGCATGACGAGTTTTCAAAGCCTCTTTCTCCAATTCAAATGTTTTTCTGAGTTTTGCAATTTCATTCTGAGACTAAAGGAACAAGCAAACACAATCATTGGCATAATTGAAATGGAGCTAAAGCAGTTAAATTTTAAAGGCAAATTAATACAAGGCCACGATCAGTCAATAAAGTTTGATTAGAATACCAATACTGTATTGACCTTCCTCTACGCGAAATGTCACCATCGGACGCAGCTGACAAAGTAGCACCAAAGAAAGACAAATCAACATTCAATACATCATTATACATCTGTAACGACGTGATGGCATCGTTACGAATATCCAACGACAAGAGAGGACGACTTCAAGATATGTTTAACTAATGTATTATTGGTTGTCTCTGATTGAAGTCTAATTACAATCAATGGAACATGGCTATTTATACTAGCTATGATTGACAACTGAATATGATTGACAAGAGGAAATAAGTAACAACAGAAAGTAGCCTGGTAACTAATTTACAACATGCAAGTGAGGCTAATTATAATACGAGGCTGTCAGAAGGAAAAGTATCCAAAATGAATGGGATATGTTAATTATGTACGTGACCGTTACACATCTACTACCCTTGTTGTATCCATCGGCAAATGCATGTATTTCGGTTACCACGTGATGACGTCATGGAGAGAGTAACGGGAGTAGTGCTAAGATATCATGAGATGCAATGTAATGATCACGAAATGGTTCTAGAACTAACCCTAACCTGAATCCCTTTGATCAGACAACAGCAATGAAGAAGATAGTAATGTCGCATTATATACTTGCTAAGGAGAATATGAACTGTTAGGTTGTATGATTGCGCGTCCACATAATTTAAAATTCAGCCATCTGTCTGTTGTGTGATTGTCGATTTCAAGGCCCCTGAGTCGCAGATATGTCGTAAAGACATAAATATTTGTGTTTACTGGGAATGTCCACATCAATTAAGAGCAGGGGCCTAGTCCCTGTCCATGAATAAAGCCTAGGTGTCTGAAAACCTTAAGCCTAATCTGATCCCAAGATGCATCAGAACGGCACGTTTATGAAAAGGGATAAGACCAATAACTACTATCAGTTGTTTAAAATTCTGCCTTTTGTCTGTTGTGTGATTGATTGTCCGTTTCAAGAATTGTTCTTTACTGCCAAACTTGTCGACCTCTGCTCAAACCAACGCATCTGAAAATCAACGGTTTCCCGAAATGCACTGTAACTGCACTTTGATGTTACCATCGCTGTTCTTTTACCTATCCTAAATTTCTTGGCAAATTTTATTGTGCCAACAATATACAGCACAGAGCCATGTCTACTTCAAATAAAATATTATGTAGCTTAATTTCAACCTAAAAATAGTTTTATTTCCTTTTGGAATAGCATTAATGATGCAGCACGCGTGTCCTCTAACCAGAACGACAGAGAAACCCTGAAAAGCCATTACTCCGCGCATTTTCTTGGCAATCATTTGAGTTTACTAACTAATCTAGAACTCCTATAGGCACAGTATTAATACCTCAGACGTCACGTGAGCTGCATTGGTTAGCTTTTCATTGTAGCTGTCTCGCATGTCAGAGAGCTGCTTCTGATGCATATGGGTGTCGTTCTGTCTGTGGATGGAAATGAAGGCTTAATCAAATTTGTTCAAGAGAGCAGACATATACAGTGGAATCTGCCTAATTCGAAGACCTGTAATTCGAATATACATCTATTTCGAACTACGATCTCGGTCCCTTGATCTCGCGCATTTGTCTTCTTTTTGTTTTCCTATTATTCTTAATTCGAAATTCATATAATTCGAAGGATTCTTACGGTCCCTTGACACTTCGAATTAAGTGGATTTCACTGTAGTCAAATCTCTATATACATGAATCCGGTTTCCATCTGAAAGCATCTATGCTACCATTCATCGCCAAAAATATTAAAGCCAACATATTACGCACGCTAGTGCTTTGGTCTTAGTATCGCGAACGACGAGCGATACACAGCGCCCAGCATATCTTTAGCGGCCACCCAATGAGAGCATTGGAAATTGCCTGATTTCAAAGGTGGTAGCATAATTCAAATAACTGTTTTGTCGGAACCTTTCAGAGATCACTTGTAGGCGGTCAATTTACACCGGGAGTCCCTCAAGAGAGATGGTCGTTAAGACAGGTGGCCGTGACGACAGGTGGTCGTCAAGACAGGGTACACTATACATAATTCATTTTTACTCTATTACCTAACGGATACAAAATCCAGATTACATCTTTATCGAATTATCTCCAGCCTGCAGCGAGCAACGGATTTACATTATATGGATTGGATGAAAAGTATTTTGACGATAAAGTTCAACTCATTTCTACCATCATCTGTTGTAAGCGGCTACCTGTCTTGAGTGACCACTTTCCAGCGATCCTTGTAAGGTCCAGATAATGTAATTATTCAGCCATTTGTGCTACTGGAAGGACCACTTTCCATGTCTCCCACGTGTGGTCACATAAAACAGGTTTCACTAGTTTGTTTCAAAGCGGTCTACATTTATATAAAATACCTGAGCAGAAGATGTCAGAGTTATGTGATTATAGTAAGATCAGGTTAGCGAGCGTTGAACGGTGTCCAGAAAACGCCCGATATCCTTGGAGGGTTCACAAAACGCATACAGTGAAACCTGTCCATAACGGTCGTCTATGGGACCTGAGAAAAATGAACTTTATAGCAAGGGTGGGCACGCTACTCGATTTGTGTAGTTCGCTACAGCTACCGCTACTTGACTTCAAATGTAGTTCGCTACCGCTTTAGCTACATTTTCAAATAACCTTTTCGCTACTTCTATCGCTACTCGAAAATAAAAGTAGCGAACTACTTCGCTACAGGCTCCATCGATTATAAGTCCTCAGCTTACAAAGCAACAAAATAGCAATGATGATCATACACAATGAGAATAAATGACACCCAAGCAACAAGAGATCAGGTTTTCAGAACGATATACGAATCAAACAATTATCAACTGAGAGCCCAAGCAGCAACAACTGTAATCACTGTCGATTGTAAAAGCAAAGAAATACAGATTGTATGTAGCAGTTCAACCTACAGAGTTCTGGCAATAGGCAATAATAATGTCATCAATGAATCAAACAACATTATCCAACTTAAGTGTTTCTCTTCGAAGTTCGAAATGCGAACACCGAACGATACGATCCTGGTCCTGAGCTCGCTCTTTCAAATTCACGTCCCTCGTTGATTATTGATATATCTTGCGTCTGACCATGATTCAGGGCGTATTGAATGTAACAACTGCATCAAAAGGAAGAGGGATGGCTTTTTGTGTAAAGAACCGTCTCATAATATCTACAGTTCCAGAACAACGGTTGTGTTTGTGATAACTGCGTTACTGCGAATTAGTCTGCGATCCTTCGACCTTCGTAACTGTCAGCCATGTTGGCGATGGACCACGAGAAGGGTGAAATTTGCATAACAAGTAAACTACATTCTGATTGGTTCAACAAACAATAAACAATTGAGGGAATATGGCTGATTTGCTGGACAATGCAACACACTTTGCTTCGTCGCATTTTGAATGACATCGATTGCGGGAAAAGCGTAGCGAAACTCAGGCATTTCAAATGTAGCGAGACTTCTCATAAAAAATTGTAATTCGCTACGGATTTAGCTCCTGGAGGAAAAAAGTAGCGAAAAACTACAAGCTACTGGAAAAATGTAATTCGCTACAGTAGCGAATTACTTTAAAAACGCTACGCCCACCCTTGCTTTATAGACAGGTGGCCATTCTGCCCAGGTTGATTTCGATAGAAGGTGTCATTTCGGGGTTGTAAAGAGTGGCCTTTATACCCAGATGGCTGCTTTATAGAGGTGGCCGTTAATACAGGTTTGACTGTAATTGGCATCTTACCTCAACTTTGCTATACGACATCGTTCTCTTAGCAGCTGGCTTATACCACACCCATTATTTTCCATTGAGTGTTGTTAAAATCACGAAGTGTGCTTCACATATAACTGCATAGATTTTTAGAAATCTGAAATTTACCGCTGCTGTTTCATCTTTGATAGCTCTTCTCTTGCAATAGTCGATGTGAGTCTCAACACCTACAAAATATAAACAAGATCCATTCTTCGTTATGAAATGGCGATTTTTCTGTGTGCTCGTCTTCACCTTCGATGATCTTCTTTTGATTGACGTGCGACTATATGCACACAAATTTCCTGTCTGCTGAAGCACCACTCTCAGGTCAAAGTTAAATAATGCGAGCTAGTACTTTTGGCTTCGATTCCAAGACATGCTTGCCTTTCATCTTAATTTCATTTTGAAGTTATGAAGAGTTGCTATGAAGACTGCTCTATAGAGTTGCCCTCTAATGCAGGTTTGACTGTAGCCCTAAACAAATACCTTGATCTCATCGTGGGCATTGGTTGTGTCCCTATCTTTGAGTTCCTGCTCGCATTTTAATCTCTCGCTGATCGCCTTCAGTTCTTCACAGATTTTCTTGGTTTCGGCAACGTCTGCTGTTTTTTCTTCGAGGTCTTTTCCTTGGACTTCATTTTCATGCTTTAGTGTTTCAACAGCAGAACGCAGTTTGGCTACTTGTTTCGAATTTTGATCTTGAAATTCTCTGCAAACATTATAAACATCCAATTAGCGAAAGATTACACCATTCTTGTCACAGAGCAATGACATTTCTGTATTGTTTGATGTTGAGAGCAACTCAAGAGAACACGCGAACAAAACAGGAGTGAATTACATCTCCCCAGACACGCGAGTCATGCTCGTGGTCTGAATCCGAGGCTACAGTAACGTAAGGTTACATAATATCCGAACAAGTATGTTCAGGATCAGGAGTGAAAAACTTGTACGGTACAACAGAGGCCCTCCCAAACTGGCGATCATATCGAACGGTTAGTTACACTAAATTAGTTGGGAAAAACTTACGACTCTGTGCGAAGGCGGGATTACAATTCAATTTTGTAGCTTGTTCACAAGTTCTTAAAGAATACACTCCACGATCCTGCTGTATCCATCTGTTAGCTGTTTAGGTTTTATTTTTATATATTCTCACTCATACGCTACGATTGGGCGCTCTCATGAGCGGGCAATCTGAAGCCTTGCTCGGGGGTACTGGATATACTGCAATCTGCGTCTCGCAACATTACTCATTGTTGTACGATGTGATCTCACAGCATGTCGTTAGTCAATAAGCCTCGTTTCCGTTCTCGCATTATGCTAAAACATTCTACTTTTGTAGTTATTTTATTTTATTCTTTTTATTTGCATATTGTATTCTCATTATATTGTTATCTAACCTGTATCCATTCATTCGTTAATTATGCATCAGCTAATTATGCAAGCTTGCCCTGTATACCGATGTCACTGGTTTGAATTTAGGTTTCACATTGGTTGAGCAGAGCGTCTCATCTCTTGCTTCCTATTCCGTCGTACGACACTCACAATAAATAACAATAATCAGTTTTGTATTTACAAAATTAGCGTCAACTTGCACCTCATTTCTTGACATTTTGTTTCTAATGTATCTGACAGCTTGCCACTTTTCGTTCTCAGCAAATTGACTTCTGTCTCTCTCTGTTTCAACTTTGCCTGGTACTCCAACAGCTGTTTCTCTCTGCTGTTCAATTGTGTTTCCACTGAAGCTGTCTTTGAATCTGTGGCATTCAGCTGTGAACGGAGTTCGATTATTTCGTGGTCCCTCTGAAAGCACGATAAATAAACAGCTGTTTGAAGTATCTTCATAGAAAAACACGTATTGACTGCGACTAATTATCATGTTACATAGCACTTAATAGCTCGGTGATGTCAATGATCGGCCCTCCGCGTTAGTTAGTTTATGTGATTTTCATTTTAACTAAGGATTGCTACCGTATAAATCACTCTCACATTCCGAGACAATGAAGCTAAACAATCTACGCATGTTCACACTGGCTTAAGCCGATTCCTCGATCAGCTGATACGTCGAATCGTCGATGGGACTCTCGGCTACATGGAGCAGTCGGCACATCGACGATTTCACCACTCAGGAGGCGATAGTTCAGTCGCCTTAATTACAATAGTTAGTTAAACCAGATTCATAATTAATCGCCCGTTTCTATATAAACTGGCTATCTTGAGATAGTCTCGTAAAGTACTATAATGCAACAACCTACTTGCGGCAAAAGGGCAAAGGCCTTGCATATTGTCATCACATTTCAATTACAGTGAAATCTGTCAATAATGGTTACCTCTGGGACCTGAGAAACATGATCTTATGAGACAGGTGGCCTATCTGTCCGCCAGTTTGATTTCTATAGAAAGTTTTATTTTGGGGTTATGAAGAGTGGCATTTATACACAGGTGGTTGCTTAATGGAGATGACCGCTAATACAGGTTTAACTGAATTAATGTGATGGTCGGTGAATATAGGTTCAAGTCTGACGTTAAAATAGTGTAGATTGTCGGTTATATGGAAGTGATTCTAAACCCGTTTTTATTGTCGCATGTTATACGTATACAGTCAAACCTGTATCAGCGGTCACAACTACAGAGCAGCCACCTGTGTATAAAGGCCACTCCATATAACCCCACAATGACACTTTCTCTAGAAATCAACCTGTATAGATAGGCCACCTGTCTATAACGGTCAATTTTCTGAGGTCCCAGAGGTGACCGTTATAGACAGGCTTCAATGTACCTTCGTAAGAGCTCCTTGCAAAATTTCTTCAGATGTTGTGAATTTCTCCTTGATCTCGGAGAAACAAAACAGTAAATCTGTTACTTTGCTTCGTACTGTCTTTGTTAATCTCAGCATGTCTTCGTTGAGAGTGGTGTGATTTCGTCTGAGCTCTTTGATCTCTTGGTGACAATTCCTTATGGTCTGAATCAACATTTTGAATTTCTTGCCTGACAGTTTAATATTTTCTTTGTGTATTATTGCTTCATGTTTCAACGTCGTGTTCTCGCCATCCACATTCCTCAACGTCATATTCAACAGTTCATTCTCTTGTTTCAAAGAATCAAATCTAAATCGAATGAAGATGATTTTATTGACCTCGGGTCCCAGAGGTGATACCTAAACATAATGGAGGAAAATTATGCCCTCTTCTCCTGCGTTAAATCGATGAATAAAACTTTGAATGAAAATATAACTAGTTACACTTACCCTGGATGAGCAACAAGTATTTTTCAAACGTTAGAGAAGTGCAATTTTCAGGAGTAAATTTCATTTTTAAAAGAAAATAGCTTTGATCAGTAGTTAGTTACTTGTAAAAGGTAACTTTTACAGTCCTGCCTTTGACCGTAAAGTGCTCTGAGAGTCAATCACAGAAATACTTCGCAAGTAGACAGTAAATCTGTCGAGAATATTCCCAAGAATGTTCATCATACAGTAGTCGTGATTTAGGAATACGTTTGTGCTCAAATTAAGACTACTTCCGTACTAGTTCCCTGTACATATCTTGAATATTATTTATATAATTATTTTCATTAAGAATATTTAGGAATATAAAAATTATTAATCTTTATCTAATTAAAATTATATTTCAATAGACATTTCATACGAACCTGTCCTTCATTTTGCCTGTTTCATTTTCGCCTGCTTCAAATTTTGCTCTCCACGTTTCTATCTCAGCCTTAGCAACCTGCTCTCTTTCAGCGACCCCGCGGAGCGAAGTGAGCTCTTTCTTACAGACATCCAATTCATCCTGCAGACGTTTCACTTCTCTATGAATCAAGTAGCTAATCCCACAGAATTTACAAACAGTGTCGTCTATTTTCATCGCTTCGATCTCTTCTGGAAGCGGATGCTGAGGCACGTGGAAATTACCTGACGTCATTGTCTACTGGTTACCATGGCGATAATAAGGAAATCTGAAAACACAATACAGTACACGTTTTCAAGGAGAATCAAAAACAGATCAAAACTCTATAAACTCTTTTAATGAAATGCACTACATTGTTTAACCTGGAAACATGAACATCTCAGCTGTAGCTATATAAACAAAGCAATCAGCACTTTGCACAGTTTCGGCTAGGCAACCGAAGGATTTTGATGAAATTTTGAAATCTCTAACAGCGAAGAAACGATCAAGCGTGGAGTTGTATTGACTGAACGCGTCATATAAATAAGCTAACTTACACACTTGTCTTTCATCTTTGCGATTACATCTTTTCCTAGGCACCACTGCTTTGAATCTGGTTGTCGTGTTGCAATTTCCTGACAGCAAAGTGGAGAATTGAAATGTCGCTGGAGAGGATTGCTCATATTTTGTTGTTAATTCGTGTAACAATGCACGAAATATCCCACTCGACCCATGCTCCTTTGCGTGTCGGGAAGTACAGTACAGTATTTCACCCACTATGGGGTAAATTCAAATTGTCATGCCAACAAAATAAGCAAGATCTACAGCAGTATACATCAAATGGAAATATAAGCTACATATATTTTACAATGATGACTCAGTAAGTTATTCACATTCAGGGACATATACGATACAATGTTCGGACTGTCAATAATGTATGTGATACAGATTTACAGAAGGTAATTCGCATTCGTAGAAAATACATTTGTCTGTTAGACTCTGGAAGGTTTTGTCACTGCAGATAAGATGATGAAAACCGTAAATGCAGAGTCGGATGATGTAATGATGATTTCCTTGACTTGGCATTTCTCTTTGCGTTTCGGTCGAACTCATGTTTTTAAATAGATGCCAATAATACAAATATTTGTGTATTGGGGTGTGATTATGAGTCTATCATGTCATTGCATTGTCTAAATGATATGTTACTATGTACCTTTCCCCAACAATGAAAATACCCAATCACAACCCAAAAAAAACGTTTAAAATACTCATCCCTCCAAAAGTTCCCACGAAATCCAGCCCGTGGCCATCGAAACCATGGGCTCATTTGGAGAAGGAGGGATGAGGCTCATCAACGAACTAGGAAAGAAGTTGATAGCAAGCTCCGGCGAGAACAGATCGCGAGCATTTCTGAAACAACGTATTGGCATCGCCATTCAAAGAGGAAATGCCGCGTCTGTTTTGGGTACATTCCAGAGCTCTGAAGAATTAAATGAGATTTTTAATATGTAGTATTTTAAGTAGTTATATTTTTAGCATGCCAATTAGTTTTTAGTTTAAATATGTATTTTCTAAGTAATTGAATTCATTTTGTAATTTGAGAGAGTTTTTGAAATAAAATCACAACCCACTGGTAGTCACGTGATTTTTTCTACATACTGTAGCCTTATTGGTTCGTTTATGCAGAAATAATTTCATGACTTCACGAATAATTTGAAGCCTTTAATGTAGCAAACTCTAAAGAGAAGAATCACGAAGCATTGGGATGGATGAATTAAAATGCTGTTTTGTGGGTTCGATTGCGTGGTTTATGAGCTATAGCCTTCATTGTCCATCATATTCAAGGAGTCCGCGTAGGGAACTGAGAACATGTGGAACAAGTCTATGCAGCGCCAATTGTTTACGATTACCATGATGAAATTGTTTAGGCATCGAAACATCATACATACGATCTGTCCAGATATCACGAAAAAACGTTTCAAAAGCACAAACATTATATCTAGCCCCTTTTGGAAGGTGGCAATTCATTAATATCTTTTTTGATGTGCTTCAAATGGACTTGTTATAAAGTTTTCCAGACAAATCATGGTGCGATCTTCGGCGGTGTGCATGCTCTATTATATGCTCCATCGCAAACACGAGGATCTTGGCACTATACAGGATAACCCAATAAAGCGCAACTCGGATTAGCGCAAAACCCGTTTATCTGCAAACAACTTCATTTTCTGGCGTCTTGTTTGCTACAGTATTTCTATCGTGTTTTGCATAAACCTATTATTTTGAAAACTCCTTTGTTTTCGTCAATTTCGGCTATGAGCTATTCCGGTAAGAACAACGGTTATCCTTGGCAGATTACTTGACGGATTACACTTTACCAAGTTTGATATGACAAAGTTTGTCTATTCCGATGATAGCAGACTCCATAACGAACGACATATCGTTAATCGAAGGAACGACAAGTTTACATCGAATATAACCTAAGACCGATTGATATACGATGCTGACTTGCTGTAAAATAACGTCTCAGGCACGAATGTGAGATTGGATATAAACGAGGCTATGACTCCACACATTTAATTTTTTGACTCGCAGTTGCTATGGTAACCATGCATTGGATTTATGCGGCTGATGGGGTTAGGGTTTTTTCATGGAGTGTATAGTTCAGGTAGACCCATACTGCCATGCTGCTATTCGGGAATACAATAGCAAGCTTTTGTTGCCTGAATCGTTGACGCAATATTCGGACAAGAAGTCCGGCATGCCTTTTCCTTTCCGACTAGGGCAAACTTTGTTTGATAGTTTAATGTGAATTACTGAAAGATTTAATTGTCTCTCAAAGCAGCATACTTCATTCAATTCCATCCGATTTCATTCTGCCTGCTTTGTATGGAATGAGACCAGTTGATGTTGAACAGCGTTCGGAAGGAGCAAGATCAAAAAATTCAAATCTGCAATTTAAACATCTGCAATTGGTTCGTTTCTTTTACGATGGTAATCCAATATGTCAATTGCTTGCTGAAGTTCAATTAATAGATCTTTCGACAAATAAACCACATCGCAGTCAAACCTAGAGTAATAATATGTATCAGCCTGTGCCCGCACTATAGGTCGAAACCAAAATTCCTCTTTTGGAAACTAAACCCGCTTTGAACTATTAAATAAGAGCAAACGAAAATGCTTGCTTCGTCCCGTAGGCATGTAAACGAAATTTGCATTGGTATGGTCTAGCGGCTAATATTCGTGGCTGCAAGTCAGACACAGCAGGTTCGATTCGCGACCCAATCTTTGTGTCGTCTGAGGTAGTTGAATTGTCGAGGGCAAAATGGGAGAGAAACCATTGGTTCATCGGTTGTCCTCGTTAAGTAGAATCTTTAAATTAACCTGGACATTGCTTCGTGGAGACAAATTATCGTGTCACCCCCCACTGTTCCAGAACTTACAGTATAACTATTTTGCTCTAGCTTAGTTGTACAATCTATCTCCATGACAACGGAATCAAAACAGTGGTGTTTCTGCAGATGTCGCGTATAATATTGGTATTATAGCTGTGTAAAGCGCCCCAATCTTTATCGCATTTCTGAATAAATAATGAAGACTGTCTGACTGTTTAAGCCAGTGAACTATATAACTTGTCCCTCAAGATCCCGTTTCACGCATAGAGCTTTCAGAAATTTTGCCAACATTTTTCTGAAGGGTTTACGAGTAACTCACTGCTTCAATAACTTTGATCATTTGCTTATAAGTAGCTCCAAGTAAATCCGCGAATCGTTGCAAGATCTAACAGCTTTTGGCAAACCACGGAGAATATCTCGTTTTCCATACAATGAGCGGTTTTATCTGCTTTACTGCGAGATAATCTGTACGAGTATTAAGTAAACAGTATCAGACAATACGTGGTCCAGTGACAATACGAGCAAGCCACGGTATAACACAGTATTTTCATTCTAGAGATCCATACCAGAACTTAACATGAAAGAATTCATGAAAAATTGTACTTTCTCCGGAAAGAATTCACGTGGAAGCAAGGTGATATCCAAAGTAAGTGCAACTATAGGAAATGTAACATGACTAATATTGCTTAGCACGCTGCGAGACTTGAGCATTTGTTTTACTTGTCGGTAGTAGGTAGGTTTTTATATTTTACGGCGATAGTAATTTTATTTCTAATTTATCTCGAAATTATTTTAGTTCTTTTATTATAATATAAATACTTAAGAATTGAAATAAAGTTTTGAGGAAGAAAATGTAAAAGAGCATGTAGCCAAAATAGTTCACAAAGATTAAATAAAAAAGTATTCTGAAAAAAATATATAAATGATCTTCCGCCCTTCTACTTTGTTTTTGGAAGTTGAGAAAATAGAGCTGCTATAGGGTTCATTACTTGTCCTTGTCCATATAAAACCGAACTTCGTCTGTGGAGGACTAAGAGACGAGAGACGAAGATTGAGGCTTTCGCATTCCACATAATATATAATTAGGAGAGACAAGTTGCTGGTCCCACGACAAGGAGGATGGCAGAGTTCCATAGAGTACATATGGTGGTTGGTGCCAGATCTCTATGTCGTGAGACACAGCGTTGATAAGATGACAGACAGAGTTGCTAACACGACGAAGTACAGACGGCAAAGAGAATGATTACAGGATGACACAGCTACAGTACATATTCTTACAATCACGTGACTGCAAAGTGACGACATTGAGTTCACACTGACCGCGCGTCAGCCACTACACGTCTCTCTGGTCAACTTCAGGCTAACTAAAGATCAGCAAATTCCTTATTCATGTTCATATACTTAAGTGACATTGATAGTCGTAAAATTAGGCCTGTTTTCACCGTATTATTTATTTGAGTTATGTATTTTATCAAGTGTAAGTTTTTATCTAGTACTACAAGTAAAATGTATTTTTCAGTTGCCAGATTGAATGAAATAAATATATGTGCCATTTAATGTCTCATCTATATATAGTCACAAAGGATATGATGATTTTAAAACAACGGATCAGCATTACATTTCGGAAAGGCTTCATTCGTTTTAATAGCTGTCGCATAGATCATCTGATCCTATCGAAGTTTATAATTTGTAGATCATATAATAGGATGAACGTTGATAAAATGTTTTAAATATTTAGAGATAATTAAAAAAGGTAAACATAGGATCTTGGTCACTGGAAAGCCTGTGGAGCAGCAGATCAGTCAGAGAGAAACAAGGTTAATAAATACGTCTCACTGGAAAGTAACTTCTTGGTTAATCTGGTTGGCATGGAAACGATGGGGTCGATCGGAGAAGACGGCAGACGCTCCCTATCAACCATTGGCACCTGCCTCATCAAGGCTACTGGAGTGAAGCAATCGGGAGCCTATACCTTTCCCAGCGAATCAACATGGCGATTCAACTGGGAAACGCTGCTTGTGTCTTAGGCACAATTCCCTCAACCGTTTCATTGGAAGAAGAGATTATAATTTGTAAAAAGCTTAGCCAGGTTTAGTTTTAGTTAGAACAAGCAGTGCCCTTTTAGCCATGCGGCTTAGCACAAGGCATTGTTCCGTGAGAACAAGGGAGCACGTTACAATCAAACGAGGCTCTACTATGATCATGAGGCTAACAAAAAAGAAAGCAACCATGAATAATGATGTGTAATTATTTAACATAATTATACGGTGGAGTTCATAGCAAACTTGAGCTTGGCCGTCCAGCACGGGAACGCCGAGAGTGTGCGCGGCACATTCGCCAAAGTTGAGTAATAGTTTACATTAGTGTTTTTAACATTTGGAATTGAAAAGTTAGAAAAATAAATCATCTATATTATACGATGGCCTACAAGCTGTCACGGCAATTATCATTTCATTTTGAGTAACACATGTCTATTTTCTGCAACTTACTTTCCTTCAAGCAACAACTTACATTTTCCACAGCAAAACTTATTTTCCCAAGGAGTGCCTTTTTTCTTGAGTAACTTGCTTCTATTTTGAGCTTCTTACTTTCATTTTGGGCAACATGTTTTTTCAAGCAACAACTTATCTTTCAGAGAGTAACTTAGTTCATTTCGAACAACTTACTTTCTCAAAATTAAAATGAGATTTGCCGTAACAGTTGTGAGCCAACGTACAAATGATCACTTTTATTTAACATGGAGAAATATCATTTCAAAAGTATGCTGTTTGATATTTCTACTTTTCCTTCAGTTTGCTAGTTTTGTGTGGTTCACGATCGCCGCGGTGACAGAGACTGAAAGCGCAAGTAAGGAACAAACAACCCTCGGAAGTACAATATAGCAAAGTCATAAGAAATATTATTGTTATTTTTTATCATTTCAAATTCTTCCAAAGTTTGGATTATTTAATAGTTTATTTTGACTTAATTTAAATTTTAATGATTTCACTAATTTCTTTATTTTTTTTTCTAATCAAAGTGCTAAAGGAGGTTCACACGATGCAATATTTAGCATGTAATGTTGCATTGCATGCAACAAATTGCATCACTGGCATGAAGCTGCCTTTATCAATTATCGTCCACGTTGTCTCCCTGAAAGTTCCATGATGTCATCTGTGTGTTATTTTTTTAATGTTTCCTCGTGACATGGTCATTTGAAATCTATTTCAACATCGCTTTTTAATTTGCTAAAGAAAATATTTTTAATTCAAACATAATTACTTATATCGTTACAACAAAACTATAAAAAAGGAAATGTTAAAAACTGAATAATAGTGAAACAATATCGCTTGGACATGATTATTGCATAATGGTCAATGCGTAGTTCAATAGGCTAACATTCAAGCGAAATACACTCATATAACAGAATTTGAGCTATGTTTTACATCTGTTCTTCTGTAGCTAGCACCGGTATTAACATACTGGCATCTACTGGCTCTTATCCAGTTGTCATCAACGGACCTTTTGACGAGGGAGCAAGTTTGGAAATCTCTATGCCTGGGAGATGTCAATTACGGTTTTTCGTCATGGAGAATAGTTTGCTTCACGTTTTCGATGGTTTAGGTGGATGGTGTCTAACTGTTGATTCAAACAAGCTGGTTCTCACCAAAAGTAAGTGTATCTGGCAGACCCATATAAATTTACTTAAGGTTAATTATATTGTATTGGAGATTTTACAAGAATCACTTATTAAGTATAATATAATTTATTCTCAAATCAATTCACAAGCAGTTAAACAATCATAAAAATGAGTCTACAATACAATGAAATCGCAGTCACGTTCTGCGTAATAAATTTAAATGCTAAAACAGACAATATTACTAAAAATAAATTCAATACTATAAGTTATATTATTAAGTTATATTTGAAAAGAATGCCTTCTTTTCACCGTTTGCGATTAAATGAAGTTCTATGGAACACACAGTCGTTCATCTGCTCTGTTTAATGCACCTGTACATTAACAGAGTTGCTCCTATCATGAATCGATTGAGATACTTTGTGCGCAATAAAATCGTTTATCGCAAGATAAACGGATTGAGCGCTTATCTGAGCTGCGCTTAAACGTGTTATACTGTATACACGTGAGTTGACTTAGGAGCTGACCTCTGGCAGAGCTGATTACACAGGGAATTTTCTAGGCAGTGTTTTGGGAGCATTACCCTCCATAGACAAGCTGGAGGACATTTTAATATGTAAATAGGACTTTTAAAGTAATAATTCTATACAGGTTTTTATTGAGTAACTTGTTGATGAATGAATGAATGAATGTCAATTTATTTAACGAGGGTAGCCAAATAAGCCAATGGCTTGTCTCCCTTGGTACCCTCGACAATTAAAACCACAGATGACAACGAATATATGTGTTGGCTGGCCCGGGAGTCGAACCCGGTACGCCTGGCTGGCAGCGACACGTACTAGCCTTTAGACCACACCGACACGATAATTATAGACAAGTGTTATCATCATCATAATAATCATCATCTAATCAGGGCCTGATTAGCCATCAGGCTACTTTAAACAGATAGTATTAATTTTTTTTAATGTCATATAAGTTATTTTAGGAAATTGCTGTGTTAGCAGCGTATTCAACCGTAAGTCTCATCTATGGCGTGCAATTATTGACCTTATCAAACTCGACTTTAGCTCAAATTCGCGAGAATGAAAATATTTGTATCCATTACGTGCATCAGAATTGTCCTTAGTCTGTTGGTTGGAGCTCGGTCTATTCACCATCCAGACTAATTTTTTTAATTTCAGGTTGCGGAGTTCCTCGCATCTATCTTTTCCAAAACATGCATATCGTCGACGCTCTGACTGGAAAATGTGCCGTACTGAAAGACCATGTTCTGGTCATGAGGCCATGTGACTCTAGTTATATGTCCTATATGGTTCCAGGTGAGCAAATGGACAAAGCGCAGTCCCAATGCATGACGGGATACAAATGTTTTAGTCACGTGCTATTGAGCTGAAACCAACAACTTTGACAGCCAAGAACAGTCCCTGAAATTGATGTCATTGACAAGAGTATGGCTGATTGCGTTTCAAACAAAGCAATTTTTGGACGTCTTCACTTCTGGAAGAGGTCAATTCGATTATATACTGACATACATTGGGACTGCGCATGGCGGATTAGCAATCACAATTAAGATATTCTAACGACGTACACGAGACGTCCAAACTTCATCAAAGCGTCCAAGGGACGCACGCCGTCAATACTTCTTGTGT
>OFHS01000411.1:0-10772 GCA_900245855.1 Calvadosia cruxmelitensis
ATTTCGCTTTTTTCAGGACATTCGTTAAAGAGAAGGAAATCAACAACATCCATTCCAATCAAGGTAACATATTTGATAGCTTTGTCTGACAAATGCAATGGAAAGATTAATCATAGTATTAACTAGATTCAGCTTTATGTGATACTAGCTGGTCAGCGCTGCTAACGCAGCTGCGTCCAGCGTCGTTGCTTCGCATTTGGGCGGAGGTTAATTAGTCCAAAACACATCACAGTTTTTCGTTTTAGCCCATAAAGCAGTATCTCCTATCTGAACATAGTAAAATCAAGTTTAGGAACATTAGAAATAGCTGGTCCGACCTGCTACGCCGACTCAGAGAGCGTCGATTGCTGCGCATTGTTTCTCAACTCAGCTTCGGGTTCCAAGAGACTGAAATCGATCCTTTCGAACCATTCGAACGAAACGGTTTACAAAAGAAAGCAAGGCAAATTCAAGTGCCCACTTGCAGAAAATATAGCTCGGTTTCAAAGTGACCTTTTTAGAAACGGCTCCGTTAGATTCTGCACCAATTTGCATTGTTCAACTTTGACCTGTTTTGAGTGTTCGAGCTTTGCGTTGTGTTTCAAAAGCCATGCACAACCAGAGCCGTGTTGTTTCCCAAAGGTCGGAAAATCCGTACTTTCTAGTGAGTGGCAGATGCCTGGTTTTGAACAGACAAACAAACAAACATACAGACAGACACTTGTGAAATAGATATATAGATATCTTAGACAATTGGATATCTTTTATTAAATCAACTGAGTTTCCATTGCATCTTTAATTGAAACCGTGAGTCTGCTTTATCAGACATTTATACGATAAATTTAATTTGATAAATTTATCAATTTTCCTCGATCTCTATTTGACATTATCCTGACTCATCACAAACGATTGCTTTTGAAATTTAATTCCCACACCAGGACATGATTGATGGTGCCAAGCTACAGAACTGTGTTTACTGGTATGTGCCATTTGGTTTTACAATCCAACCTGTCTTGAGAGACCACCTGTCTTAAGTGACCACCTGTCTTTTATGACCACCGGTCGTGTTGTCCTTAAATGCTGCGAACAGTAACATATCCTTGCAACCACCTGTGTTAAGAGACCACCTTTACTTCGTCCATGAAAGTTGCAAAAAATGACATATACCTGCCATAAGTGACCACCTGTGTTAAGATGCCACTATTCATCTACCCGTGGGTAGTCAATTAAGTCTACAAAGTCGTTTGATATAACAGCCTGTGAGTCATTATGTTTCTTTGATTAATTAGGGTTTATACCTTGAAGATGTGATGGCTGCCGACAAGGAAGTTGCTGATTTATATCTAAACAGGTAAATGTGTTATCATCATGCCAGTGTGCAATACTTAGTCAGATACCTATGTCCCTGAACTAAACATATAGAAATCTCATAGACCTTAGCAATTCTTACCCCCTTCTCTCTCTAAATGTTAAATGGCTGTTGGCCTACTCATTAGCAGTCATCGATTATTTCGGTAGTTTTATTATGTTTCTTTGCTGTGTTTTCTACCTCGCTTATTCAGAAGTGTTGTGCTATCTCCTGTTAGGTCCAATTCAAAGATTGAGGATGGTGATTCTGGTGTCGGTCGTGACTCTCAGCCGCTTTCACCATTGTCATGTACAGAAGACAAAGCATTGACGCATAAAAATTCAAGAGAACCAAGGTTTGTCAATAGACAAAAGTAGACAAAATTGTTGCTTGAATGAATTTAATTAGATTGAAGAAAGAGCACAACGAAATGACTGACTCTCTCAAAAGTCTGTAAGGACTACCTGTTGTGCACGATTACGTTACTACCTGATCACCTGTCTTAAATGACCGCCTGTCTTGAATGACTTCCTGTCCTACGTGACCACCTGTCTTAAGTGTCCAGCTGTATTATGTGGCCAACTGTCTTAAGTAAAAACCTGTCTTTCATGACCATCTGTCTTAAGTGGACAACTGTCTTAAGTGAGAACCTGTCCTAAGTGACCATGTGTCCCAGGAAACCACCTGTCTTCAGTGACCACCTTTCTTTAGGGACCTCCATTTTAAATGACTCCTTTAACCCTTGTCCTGCTATTGACGTGTATACACGTTTTCGAAACAAGTCAAAAGTAGCAACATATAACCAATCAGATAGTTAGTCCTTAGCAAGCAACCAATCAGCAATTGGTGATTCGACTTCAAGTCTTCATTTAAATAGTTTTACGAGCATGACAGGGGTTAAGCAATCACCTGGGTTAAAAAGCCATGTTTCATTGGCTCTTTGGATTGTCGCTCAAGATAACTTTTACTGTATTAACAACCTGGCACTGTTGATGTGTATGTTTGCTATTTGTGCAACGTGTGTGCCAATATTATACCATTGTCTTCTTTGCAGTGCCCCTAGTGACTTCTCTTTATCACTTTGTGGTAATCTCAAACATCCACGTTATCCGCCAGGTATTTGTTTGTCCCAATATTGAACATTTATCCGAACTGAATTGGTGTGGTTTGATGAAAACCAATTGGATTATGTATGTCATTTTGACAAATTTCTGTTTGTAATTTTTTTATGTTTGTTGTGTCCAAGTCTAGTAAACAGAGAGCTCTACTTGTACTTTCGCCACAAGACGATGATGATAGAAATGATTTCAAGCTCGTCCACATTTGTAATATATGTGGCATTAATGTTTGACTTATCTCGTTTAGAAGCATGATAATGATGACTGATTGGTTGCTGTTTTAAATTTATAATAGCTGGTCTGTGCTGCTAACTGCTAAGCAGCTTCAGTCAGCATTGTATGCTGCGCATTGTTTCTCAGCTTAGCTATGGTTCCTGTGAGACTGGAATTGATCCTTTACAAGTCATTCGAGCGAAACCGGTTGATGAGGCAAGCACAGCAAGGCTCCTATTCCACAGTGATAACGTTTCAAACTTGCCAGAAGCGTAGCTGATATCATGGCCCTGTTAGATTCTGTACCAAGTTACATTATTCAATTTTGACTTTGTTTGAGCATTAGCCCTGTGCAGCGTGTTTCGAGAACTATGGACAACCAGAGCCTTGTTGTTTTCCAGAAGTTGGAGAATCCGTACTTGCTAAACATACATACACACAAACAGACAGACGTTTGTGAATTATAGATATGTATGATCTATATAGTGTTGTCTTTATTTGTAGATCAGTTCTTTGAGCTTCTAGTCACCTATGAAGAATTTTGTAAAAATCCATCCATACTCACAGATCCAAAGCTAGTTATACGCATCGATAGCAAGTGAGTTGATCTTTTTTTGCTACTTTTTGCCTCGTACAAATGGATTCTCCTCAGATGAAGTCTGGAAGCACCCGTATCATTTGTGAGCGTGTTATTATCTAGTAGCATGTATTGTAAATTTGTAATTAACCCTTGTCCTGCTATTGACGTGTATACACGTTTTCGAAACAAGTCAAAAGTAGCAACACATAACCAATCAGATAGTTAGTCCTTAGCAGGCAACCAATCAGCAATTGGTGAAGCGACTTCAAGTCTTAATTTAAATGGTTTTACTAGCAGGACAGGGGTTAACTTGTCGCTCAGCTGCTCGCCATTCTGTAAAACGTACCTTTGGTAACTGCTCTCTGCAGTTGAATGCAAGTCTAAATAAACGTCATCATTATCATCATCATATATGTTAACCCTTGTCCTGCTATTGACGTGTATACACGTTTTCGAAACATTTCAAAAGTAGCAACATGTAACCAATCAGATAGTTAGTCCCTTGAGATCAACCAATCAGCAATCGATACAGCAACTTCAAGTCTTCATTTAACTAGTTTTATGAGCAGGACAAGGGTTAACATCGTTTACGTGTTAACCTTTGCAAAATCCCGTTTGAGAAATACATTGCACATTTGGTGATTGATAACCGACAGACACAGAGGCAGGCAACATGTAGAATGGGCATGTAGATGATGGGGACCTGCTAGGTCATTTGGGTCATGGATATCACCCTAACAGTTGAAGGTGGTCATTAACGTGTGGCTGGTTCCTGTTGTAATGATGAGTAATCTATGGGTACTGACCCCCCAGGTCCCCACTCTCTTACATCAGATAGATGATGTTCACGCATGCTGGTCTCTGCCAGGTTTAATCTCACCTAAATTTTCTTTATCGACATCATATTATCATCATTATTTTCTTTATCTTCATCATCGTTTATATTTCTGAAATATACTCCTATCAATCAAATCAATCAATCAATCAATCAATCAATCATATCACAATTTCGCTGATGAACAAACATTTTGTTGTGCGGCACTCTTTTGTTGAATTTGACATGATGACTGTGTCATTAATTTCCAGGTATTATAATTGGCAAGTTGCCGCTCCATACGTCATGTCCTTCTTAGTGTACCAAAGACCTCTAGAAAAGGTTTGTATGGAAATTCAAGATTGATTTTGTAGAGAACAACCGTGTCATGTTGTAGATGAACAAATATGTTGAAGAAAATGGGTCCTACAAGAGGTGACAGAGTTCCAAGGATTATCCATTGTGGACTCCTTTATTGTCATGACAATGAAAGGTGCTACACAAGATCTAGGCTAGAACTATTGGTTGTGTTGCGAGTGGCAGGCCAATGTTGCTTTTATCCAGCTGGTTTGACATTGGACATTGTCCTGATAGATCACAAACTATGGCTTTCGATTTGCAAATCCTACACCAGGACATGATTGATAATGTTAAGTTACAGGGTGATGTTTACTGGTATGTGCCATTTCGTTGTGCAGGCCAACCTATTCTAGCAACCACTTGTCTTAAACGACCACCTTTGCCGAGAGACCACCTTCACAATTGTTCTCTTGAAAAGTGTGAATAATGAAATATACCTGCCCTAAGCGACCACCTGTGTTAAGAGACCACTTTTTCATTTGTTCTTTGGGTGGTCGCTTAAGACATAATCACGATGTATGACTAATTGTGTGCTTGTTACCTTTGTTATTCCAGACTGCACTTCGTTCTCTCAAACGACAATTCATGCCAAAAAAGGTAATGTTCATAATTAGTCTCTGTTGCTGTTGATTTAATTTTGTTTTTGTTTTTGGTAAGTTGTCTAGATTATGCCGAATGAGTTGCTTTTGTGTGTGCTTATTATTACTAAATTTCGAGGGCATTTACAAACCAACAGACAGACAGACACACAGACGACATGGCGCTGTTAGTAATGTTGATTATATTTGATATTGGTGTTGTTGATATTGTATTGGTCATTCGGTGATTATCAAAATCAACACCTTTGAAAAGCCAAAATGTTTCCTCTCAATGCTTCCATAGACGCTGTCTAATAGCGAGCTTTGACAAAGCCATGCATTCATATGTAGGAAATGAAAACAGAGTCCAGAATTTAATTTCAAGCCATGATCCTATTACTGGATTTTCACTGATCATTGTATAATGTGTGTTGGAATTTGGACAGAACCTGTCTTTGGTAACTACTCATTTGGGAAACTAAACTAGTTATCTTACATGTCCACCTGATTAGCATGAACCCGCGTGCAGCGCAAGAGATGTCACCTCAACAAATTGTAGCTGAAAAATATGTTATTTCTTTATCGGGGTTTTCAGAGGGTCAATGTGGGGTGACTTTGCAGCCTGACCCACTGCATGTGACCTGATTAATTACACCACTTGTCCTGACCAATCAATGGTTTCGAATAAACTGCTGTCAATCAATCAAGGCAACCAGTTTTGTCTTTTCTTTGAAAGTAACACTGTTCATGTTTTGATTGCAGCGTAGAGGATGGTTTTCCTGGAGGACGTCAAATGACGATCAGGTACAGTTCGGTAATTAATAGCCACTGAGAAGTCAAGTGTATGAAAGGTCTGATTTTATAATCCCTTGAGGGTTGCATCGGAATTTCTCAGATCAGTGGCTGCTTTTCTCGAGAAGGAGGGAGGGGGACTTGATGAATTTGTTAATTAGTAATCACCAAGGTAACTAGGTGCAGTGAAGTCTGTCTAGATAGATAGATATCAGTATATTTAAGACATATAAACACCTTCATACAGCAATTCAATTTATAACTATTTAATATTTACGTACAGTACATATAAAAGCAGGTATTTCTTGATGTCTATCGTGGTTACCTTTGAGACCTAAGAAGAATGACCTTTATAGACAGGTGGCCTTTCTGTCCATGTTGATTTCTATAGATTGCTTCATTTTGGGGTTATGAAGAGTGGTCTTTATAGACAGGTGGCTGCTCTATTGAGGTGGCCGTTAATACAGGTTTGACTGTACTGTAAAGTCATATGGCCTTTCTGTCCAGGTTGATTTCTATAGAATGCGTCATTTTGAGGTTATGAAGAGTGGCCTTTATACACAGGTGGCTGCTATACAGAGGTGGCCGCTAATACAGGTTTGACTGTAGGCGCTTCTAAGAACGGAAATATACTGTTTATGTGGCTGTATTCCCCAACGCAATATTGATTTCCCTGATGTAGAGATGACCTTCCCGGACAGAGGAGCTAAGCCCCCCACTTACTGCCCCTGTTAATGATGCTATGTTTGTGTTATGTTACTATTCTAGGAATCATCCGAAGAAGACGAATCAAACCCTAAGAAATCAGAGCGACACTACAGACACCGTTCGTTGACATCTGAACCAGAGGATGGTGCTGAGTCTGACACTGAGATGACTGACAAATATAAAAAGGTCACGCGATTGACATCTGACCAATGGCAAGCCTTGAATTTACAAATGGGAGCAAATGACGTGGCATTCTCTGTTACAACCAGATATCAGGTGTGTAATGTGTGTTGTATGGCAAAAAGCTTTATGTCATTTGGTGTAACTTGAACATTTGGTGAAGCAAGAGATAGGCAATGCCTGATATGGAAGTGAAAAATTTGAAACATTGAGCTGGTTGATTGTACGGCGGAAGTTGAAACCGGTTTATAGGATCCGATTGGTGTGAAATTTCAGAAATGTCAACTACGTTTCCAGAGATGGAATCAATATTTTCAACTTCACGATAGAGACAGTGACTTTTAGGGTCATTAAATCAAGTCGGTCGCTTGGTTTGATGTGAGCTGCTTGCTTTCTTACTTGCGAACAGCAGCAGTTGAAATGTCAAACCTGTCCCTCACAACCAAGCACCAATCACATTGCTAAATCAGTGTAACTCTTATGCTTAACTTCAAGTAATTGGGGAAGCGGCAGTTGCGAGATTGGTGTAGCATCTCAGCCTATTTCTTGGGGCGTGAGGCTTAACAGTGCGTGCGACGTTTTAGCCAATGGCCTGATTTTGCCAAGGCAGACGTCCATGGGAAGCTTGCCAGCAGCAGCAATAAATTGATGTTGATGCTCTCTGCTCGTCATCCAAGGACTTGCACATGGTGATAAGATTGATTATAGGTCAATACTATCGGAAGACCTAGCCACGCCAATAATTGTACGAGATCGAGGCTAGCCTCGTTTTCGACTTCCCTGACAGTAGGCACCATGGTTCTAAAAATGCTTCTGTGAACGATGACATTCAAAGGGGATGTTAATAAGGCTTAACAATATCAACAAAGGAATAAACTTGTAATATATCACTGCACCATATTATATCCCAAAAGATATCGGCGTAAGTCATCAAATAACGCGTAGGCTTTCAAACGAGAAGAACATCTGTCTTCAAGACTCGCGTCACCTCTGGCCCTAACATGGCTGCGTAAGCTCATTATACACATATTGAATGAAATCGAGGCTAACATAATACAAAGATTAGTTTCAATTGACAACATATGTAGTTGCTGACGCGTGGCCGTAGTGTAGGTTAAATATCGTCATTATGTAGTCATGTGATCGTATGAATATGTAGCTGTGTCATCCTGTGATCATCCTCTTTACCGTCTGGATTTCGTCGTTTCAAAAAATCAGTCTGTCCAGTATTATATGAGCAGTGTCTCACGGCATGGAGCTCTGGCATGAACGGCCATATGTACTCCTTGGCACTCTGCCATCTCTCCTTGTCGCGGGACCAGCAATCTGTCTACCAAATATGCGTTATCGTCTTATGGTCTTATAAATTGACTTTTGATTGTGATTTTCTCTTCAGGGTACTGCATCGTGCATGGCCAAGATATATCTGTGGGATTATTCAGACAAGATAGTGATATCTGATATCGATGGCACAATCACACGATCCGATGTTTTAGGACAAATGTTACCGCTTGTTGGAAAGGATTGGTCTCAGTCTGGTGTAGCCTCGTTGTTCACAAATATTCAGCGGAACGGCTATCACTTCATGTATTTGTCTGCAAGAGCCATTGGGCAGGTTAGTGAGCTACATGGTCTGTAGCAGATGGCTGGTCGATGTTTATGACTCATCATCTTCCATTGAATTGAAAACATAATTTCCTGATGGCTAAATCAATATCCACGCTTGCAAGGAGGTATTAACCCCTGTCCTGCTCGTAAAACTATTTAAATGAAGACTTGAAGTCGCTTCACCAATTGCTGATTGGTTGCTTGCTAAGGACTAACTATCTGATTGGTTATGTGTTGCTATTTTGACCTGTTTCGAAACCGTGTATACACGGCTATAGCAGGACAAGGGTTAATTTACGATTAAAATTGAACGGTGCTGAAATGTAATAATTTACCTAAAATTACATATCAAAAGCGGAAACATAGCTGTACATTATTCACATTGTTAAAATGATTGCACATGAAGTTAAGAAATGGCACTTAAATACTGTACACTGCTATGGATTCGAAATAAACTGTGTTGCTCTGAAGAGCAGTAAACAGCGACAACTGTATTTCTCTGCAGTAGACAACAATATATTTAAGATGTCATAAGCTTTCGACAGTACTCCCATTGCAGGCATCCATGTTGCCTTTCCGTTGTTTTGCTCTGAATTACAAAGTACAATGTATAGTTTGTTTGGCGGGCAAGCACAGGAAAGTGTAGTTCGCTGACATGCAACCATTTGTTAAGTTTTTTAAGTGCTCCATTGAGTGGTCAAACTGATCGTTTGTTACGGATTCTGCAACTTAGCTTATCCACCAACGTCTTGTGTCTACAGTTAAAGTGTTTCTGTAATGCGTATTCAATATTTTTAACTGAAGAATACATTTTACTTCTAAAACTCAAATAAATATTAGGGTTAAAACGGGCCTATTCTTGCGACTATCAAAATTAATGGCTACAATATTAAAATATTTACATTTAATATATTATGGCATTTTATAAGTATGAAATTAATATATTTACAATGAGTATTGCTCGTCTCTTCATTAAGCGCCTACAAGTGTTGATATGGCCAATGTTCTGCCTGTAGGCACAAATTACTCGAGACTTTTTGAAGAGTGTGCGACAAGGCGAACTGACTTTGCCTGATGGACCCGTGATGTTGTCTCCTACTTCGCTCATGAAAGCATTTCAAAAGTAAGTGCAAAACACAACAAGATATTAACATGTAAGGCAAAGAGACTAAATAGGTTTATGAATTTTAAGCAGTTAATCACATTTTTCAATTATAACCGTAATGGACTGTGTCTAATTTTATGCGCTCCATCATCGCAGCGAGCATTCGCATTTAGAGTAGCGGCTACTGTAATAATAACTAGCTGGTCTGCGCTGCTAACACAGCAGCGTCCAGCGTCGTTGCTTCGCATTGGAATGGATGTTTAATTTGTCCCTTAAAAGTCACAGTTTTCCGTTTTTATAGCTCATGAACAATACCTCCGTGAAACAAACAAAGCAGTATTTCTTCAGAAAGTCGGGAATAAGAATCCAGCATCTCTCGCCAAATCTAATTTCAAGAGCTAAGGTCAAGCAATATCGAAACTTTTGTAATGGTTAAGGATAACGTTCCAGGCAAGTAAAATAGCAGTTGTAAATCAATAAGAACCACAAATACTCGCACATTCCAAGCACAATTTCTGAATTTCATAGGCAAAATCACAACAGCAGGCACTAATTTAGTAAGCCCCCTTTCAATTTCCCATGCTGACGATTCAAAACTGCAGTTCCCAAGAGACTGAAATCGATCCTTTCAAACCATTCGAGTGCAACGGTTTGCCATGGCAAGAAAAGCAAATTCGAGGCGCCCATACCACAGCGATAATTTCGACAAACTTTGTCAAACTTGCAGAAAACATAGCTGGCTTTCAAGGTGACCTTTCCAAAAACGGCCCCGTTAGATTCTGCGCCAGTTTGTATTGTTCAACTTTGGCATGGTTTGAGCGTTTGCGCTGTGCGCTGTGTTATGTAAACCGTGCACAACCAGTCGAGCCGTGTTGTTTCCCAAAGGTCACAATCACAAAGTTCGTACTTGAACATGAGTGGCAAGTGCCTGGTTTTGAACTGACATACAGTCATACATACATACAAACAGACAGACGTTTGTGAAATATAGATATAGACTAGCAATGAACTACAGTATTTTTAAAAACTGCTCGCTGAACACACCAAGCATTAGCAGACAAAGACGGTCCTCTACATGAAGAGGCCATCCCCCTTCCTCTTAATGCACTTACTACATAAACTACGCCATAAATCACGGTCAGACACGGCTAACAAAGTAACACTGACAGACTACCTGCGTTTAAAATCTGTTTACGATTTGCTTATTCTTTTTCAATTTTAGAGAGGTGATCGAAAGGAAACCAGAAGAATTCAAGATCGCTTGCATGAGGAACATCAAGAGTCTCTTCCCCGAGCGATTGGGAAATCCGTTCTTTTCTGGTTTCGGAAACAGAATCAACGTAAGTCATTTAAGTGGTGGTTAAATCGACGAAATGGAGTTCCAATGCA
>OFHS01000411.1:10893-44238 GCA_900245855.1 Calvadosia cruxmelitensis
TAATTTATAATTAACTCATCAATACATTGTAATTAAATTATTAAATGAAATTATAAATAAATCCAAATTAATTAAACATTATTAATAAATACATTATAAATAAATCACTAATATTTAAATCATAGAATAACAGCACAGACGAATGTGCTTCCAACAAAGACATTTCTTGTGTAGACAAATTTGTTGATGGTCGCGCGACGGGAAGATATGGCAGGATTTCAAGGAGTACATCAGTGTAGTGCCAGACCCTTACCGGTTAGGTCACGTGATTGACTGATTTCTTATATATATCGAGGACTGACTTTTGGTCAGGGATTTTTGGATGATTTAGAATGTACACAGATTGGTGAACTGCGTGTCCTTATTGAGCGTCTCGTATGGTATATGACTCGTGCACAACAATCAGTTTGTTGACGCCAATCGGTTGTGAGACACAGCATCGATCACAGGACAGGCGGAGTTGCTGACACACGACGACAAAGAAAGATCTAGACTAGCCGCTCGTCAGCCATTACGGGAACATCTCAGGGAAACGAGATTTACCTACAAACGAGGCAGTAACACAGAAACCTGTTCTGGCCATATTTTGGGCCTTATTCATCGTCCAGGCTATAAACGTAGTCCAGGACTAAATCTCAACTCCCAAATACAGATTTTAGTTAGTCCAGACTGAAATGTTTTGTCCCGGATTACGCTGTGGTCTCGGCCTAAGAATACTGTAAGGCCCCTGATGTTGAATTTGAAGTCAGTACGATTCTGTGTTCAAGATGGATTCGGTCGTGGCATGAAAATTGTACTATTCATGTACTTAACATGTCTAGTCACATTAATTCAGAACTGAGATCTTTCGATATCTGTAGGGTTGTGATGTGATCCGCTCGCCTTTGTTGCTTTTATTCGCAAGACCTCGCTGCTGATGTAAAACGATGTTTCGGTTTATGCGGAATGCTGTATGTTTTCAGAGATTCCAGTTGTTTGGAAGGGGCCAAATGTTGCTGAGTCATTCCGTCTCAAGTTAGCCGAACCCCTGAAGGCGGAATGTCGCGATTGGCATTGATATTGGTTACGCAAACAGCGGCTCGTGTATGCGCAGTGCCACTGTTGTCCCGGTAGTGAATGGTGTAGTTGTGCACTTTGGAGTGATTCGAGATACACGATATTCGATATAGCCGATATTTCAAACACGTTCTCCGAAATCAAATTACAATCGTCTTCATTTGTTGCTGCTTAGTTCGCTTTTGTTGTGAAAGAAGACCGAGTCTCATATCTCCTCTGAAATTCTGACTCCGTCGAGCTCCGCGTTGTGCGCCCGCGGCAGCGTAGTCACGCTGTCAGTTGTCAGTTGTATTCACCGCTGACCATAGCGATACTTGTCAATGCATCAAACGTTATGATTGACAGATGCCCTTCAGAAGCGAGGCTGCGACAACATTCTAAACCGAACCGAGGCAGTAATCATCAATGGTTATCGCGCAGTGCAAATATTTATCTAATAAGCCACATCTTTGATTTTGATATTATTATGTGATGTTGTTCTGACATTTGAATTCCCAAAGTGGTTGCGGGATCGATGCCTGCCTTTTCTACATCAGTTGCTGTGTTGTTTTCTCTTGGCAGGATGTGTGGGCGTACCGAGCTGTTGGCATTCCCATATCACGAATCTTCACCATAAACTACAAGGTAGTCCTCATTTTGTGGCCATGATGTTATGCTGAGTTCTCCCTCTTGAGTTTATTGCCATGCCGTTACGTGTTACGTTGAGTCAATTGGACGTTCCTGGATTCTCACGCAATCATGGTAAAATCATAACTGCGCTACGACTCGTTCGGTCAAGCTTAGGCGTTTGATTTTAGTATTATTCGTTGGCTAGTTCTGTCTTTCGTTTTAAACGATACCTTCCCCTTTCAATCATCTTATGGCGCATTTTCAGTTGTGTTTTGGATTTTTGAGTAAGCTCAAATGTTTGTGTTCTGCAGGGTGAAATCAGACATGAATTGACGAATGCTTTCACCACTTCGTAAGTAACATTTTTTGTAGCTGTTTCCCAAGTGGTATCATTCAGTTATGTTGAGTTTGTGGATTCGCGTATAAACATTACGTAAATTACCAAAATTTGCCAAAATGTTAAGAGTTTAGGGGTCTATCTAACAGCGCTGTATAGCGGTCGTATCTGCCGAGACCTGTTTTGATTTGGGGACCTAGATGGAGCTCCTGGTTAGTTTTCTTGAGCCGGTGAAGTGAAATTTAAGAGTTATGAAATCATAATCTCTCGTGTATGGAAATTCGCAGCTTCTTCATACCCCGTTGAATTGGTAGCCGCGTTGACGATTTTATAAACTTCTTAGCTGCATGCTGGCCCTGAATGTAGACGCCATTTCGTTTCAAGTGACGAATATTTGCTTTGACGAACTAATAGTAAGTTTCATTTTGTAGTATTTTTTATGAAATGCAATAGTTCTGAGCAATTAATCATAATTAGCATATCTAGGTTATTTTTTGCCGAATTCAAACTGAAAACCAGTCGTATTATAGTAATTGAAATTTTATTAATGATGAAGCTGTTTACGATAGAGTAATCCTTGCATGCCGTACACTGTATGATGCTTTCAAATATCGAACATGTTTGCTTTCGTTATGGTTTACGTTCATTTGGGCTGTTGATTGATTGATGCTGGCTAGAGTTATAACATATCCAATTGCAATGATGCACATTAGTTCTGATTATCAGACAAAATTCTTGACTTAAAAACTTTCAAAACGTTGGCACTTGATATCTTAATGTTCTGTTTTGCGCGGCGTATTTCTGCAATAGATGTATGCCTTTTGAATGCTCGTTTGTGTTACATTTCAAGTGAAACTGTGAAAGAACACTTCTTTACACTGACTGGCTTTAGCCTGCTTTCAAAACGTTTTTAATCGGATCAATATTTCCTGAGAATTAGGGCTAATTTAGTAATTTTTCTCCAGTGAGCAACGTTAGAGAAATCTTGAGAAAGTTTCACTCTTGAGAATGTTGGTTTGGTGCGTAGTTGGTACGTAAACAAATCTGAGAACGGCTGGACCAGAACATATACAAAAACAAATATGTTCTGAGCATGCTGCATGTTGGTTGTAGCTAAGACCGTTTTGATGGGCAGTTTGGAACTGCTAACATAATTCGTGTACGCTGAGTTTTCAAACTACTGCATACGTGCGCGTTGACGAAACACACCAAGAGATTTTGTTTTGTTTATTTGTTTATTTTTCTGCAACTGCTTTGTTGTTGTTAGCCCTTCCTAGCTGAGATATACCCGCAAAATGGAATTGTCTAATCATTCTTGCGAAGTACTGTTTGTTTGTTCGTGTACTACCTGTCTAGATATTTCTGAATGTGATGTGAACCCTGCGTTGTATTTCATTGTACCTTCTTTGCGGTTGCTCATGTGTTTACACTTTATTCTTCCTAGTCTGCATTGCCTGGTTGAGATACCTTTGTGTTCACACTATTATCTTCTGAGCGTCTGCTTTCTGAATGGAGACTACCTCATGGAGGCTATCGCATTCGCATTTAGCTTCCTTGTGAGCGATTTTCGAGCTTTTTCTTTCGATTTTCAGAATCCTGTTGCACTATTTTGTGTTTGTGATTTCTTGTTGGCGTATCCTCGTTTTGGACTCACTTTGTCTGCGAGGTTGAATGACGGCGTAGTTGTGTTCAATGACTGCAGTCTGTTTTTGGACCCACACGCCCTCGACATGTGTTGCGATGATGGACTTTACAGCTATCTTGCTGGAAATTGGTCTCAAGTTGCCGTATTTTTTTCGTCTGTGGCTCTTTCTCTGTGTTTCAATAGTTCTGTTTGTTGGTTTTCCTCTCAACGGCTGGTTGTTGCTTTGGATGTTGATATGGGACGGTCACTTGAAGCGCCCTTGCTGTGGCAAGCATTCGGCATGATGGAGTTGTCGTGAGTTTGTGTCTATGATATTGCTATGTGCCGTTCGGTATGTCACACTCTGGCGTCGATGCAATATCTTGGTTATTTTTACTGACGTCCACGGCATGTTGCCGATACCATTTGTGGCCTTCCTATTCATGGCGTGGCAGTGTTTGTTGCATACGCCTAGTTGTGACGTTTGTCCCAAGGAGGAGAGAATTCCACTCTCTATTTTCAAGCTGCTTTAGATGCCAGCTCATTCTTCAGTTCGCGTTCAGCTGCCTTTCGTTGGGATCTCACCTCTCTTTGCGTTTCCTGGAATCAATTCGCTGCTGCAATATCTCGAGTGACACGCCTTGCTGTTGCTCGTTTGGTTTATGGGAATCTTTGGTCAATATCGGTCCGATTGCGAAGCCAGTGCTGTGATGGGCAAGACGTCTCCAACCAATGCTGATCTCATCTCATGGTAAGCCCTCAAGGTACGTTTTACCACGCCAATTAGGCCTGTAATTATCTCGCAAGCTGCGTTTCGTGTCTTCGCGCTGCCAGATGGGAACATCACGGACGCTGTTAGTTTTGAGTTAGCGAAGGCCTGCTGGCATGATATGAGCAACCACGGCTCTCCAACGGGACTCCGTCCTTGCCCCGAGTTTCTCAGTTATCGCTTGCTCATCTGCGGAGCGGACCATAGCACGAACGCTGGTCTTTTTAGCAGTTTTGCGACGGTACACTTTCGTACATGACTGTGCTGTGATTTCTGGTTGTTCTTAATCCTTTACCTGCTGGCCTGTGATTTGTGTTTGGAAACATGGCTACCTTTCTCTTGCGCCTTTGGTATAATTATAAGTGGGTTCTGTAAATTCTGTCGCTACTGGTTTTCCCGATCGCAGGGTTTAACCGGAGGAGCACTCCATCTCTGGTACGTTAACATCTTTCTGCATCGTTGCTGAAGCCCTTGCTAGTTGTGTACGCTGTTCAAAGCCTCATTCGCTTTTCTATCATTACAGACCTTGCTTCGGCTTATACCAAACAATTAATATGCTGCATATTCCCTTCGCTCGTTGTTTCGGTTTGGCTAATCTCTTATGACCCGCTCTTCTTATTGAACGAAATCAATTACTTCTGTTTAACAGACACCACTGTCTATCCTTGATTTAGCCTCTTTCTCAGATATATATCCTTGTGCGGTTTTGTTATAATTAGCGAATCTACTGAACTGCACGAGATTTGTGATAAAGTTTCTTTAGAGCAGTATGCTTCTACTCTCTGCCTTGTCTTGCTGTCAGCGATTCCTTAAACGCCAACGTTTGACTCCTTCGAATGGTATTTCTCGTTCCTATTTAACATTAAATTTGCCAGTTATTATTTCACCATTTCGGTTGTTGATCACAAATGATACGTTAGGAATATGGAGTGCTTTTGCAACCATATTTGTGTACATGTTACTCTTGGGGTTCTTAGTGTGTTTTGCGTTTCAACTGCTTCTTCTTTTCATTGGCTAACTACTGCTCAATTTGAGGGCTATGTTTATCTCTGATGCTACTTTGTAGCTGCTGTTCCTTTGCCTTGCTGACATTATGAATATCCTCAGTGGCGTCTCACTCCATTTCGGAACTTGTTTCCATGATATGGTTCTGCTTTCCCGCGCTTGTATTCAACCTTTTTACGATGTTTTCTGAATTTCTGCACGACTTTACGGCACATTATAAAATCATATTACTGTTACAAGACATCGATTTGTTCTATTGATTTCTGCATTTCAAAAATATCCTGCGGAAAATGTTTTGAAATTACAGCGTTGACACCAATTTTGCAGTTTTGTGAATTTGCGCATTTCCATAGCAATTTTGCGGCGGGCCGTTTCGCGGCTCCGTTCTAATGTCTACAAGACAAATTCTACACATTTCTTCGTTGGAGTCATTTCCAGTTGGTTCAAAAAGTCAATCGCTGTCGTTTATTTTGTTTCTCATTTTGATTTGTGAATCCAATCTTTGCTGCGTCTCATCAGATTCGGTTTGTTTCTCTCCTCGCCATGGCAACCCAATAAACACATTGCTATTTCTAGAAGCCTCGGTCCAATACTCGTGTTGCCCTGGACAACAACCGGATGTTGACACTTGCACTGTCTGGTAGACAACTGCGGTCGATGTAAATACGAATGCCAATCAATCTCAAGTGTGAACACTCGTTCTGTGACCACTGACTGATTTAAAGAACGACGATTCGTCTTGTATGATATTCATAGGCCTTTATTGATAAGGTGCTGCTATTTCCGTCTTTGGTTTCGTTGGCAAGTACACTGTCATTCTAAATTTAAGCTGTGCCTAGAAGCAGCACTGAGCGTTAGATTTTAATTTGTGCCTCGCGTTGATATTGACAAATATTAAGCCAAAAGCTTTGTTCCGGAACTCAATAATAACCGCCGTAAATTGGCCGACCAAATTTGTGCTAAAATTTCTCGCGTGAAATTAGATAGAAGTTGTAAGCGAGAGAATAAACTAGTTCGTGCCAGTTCGTTTAATGCGTACTGTATGTATAATATAAACTCTGTGCAATCCCGATACCGGTGAATCCGTTTAGTAATCCGAAGTTATGGGGATTTCAGATAATAGCTCAGGGTTAAGCCAGCTGTTCTTGTAGTTGCAAGCGGTGTACTTTGTATTGGAGGTTTGTCTTACGTGCCTAAAATCTAATCCCTTTGGGCATCGGGTTATTCGGATTCAGCTATTCCGATGAGTTATGTTCCCTCTTGGCAATCGTTAATGTGGAAATACTGTATAGCTAAAACCTGTGTTGAACGACCAGCCAAAGGACAAACCAAAATGGTCACCTGAGACAGGTTGCTGCTGGATACATGACAGATGATTGATTTTAAACTGTTCGTGTGTGACGTATCATGCAAGACAGACACGTGATTGACTGTGTTATTTCATATCTGACGAACCTGTCTGTAATGGCCGTCTTGGTCTCTCGAAAGGAGGCTGACCGACGTCTCCGTTCAATGACCTACATCTAGTGACCGCTATGGACAGGTGACTGAGCTAAGTGACGAACGTAGCTTGCAGGCTGCAAATGTGAAATGAATTTTATTATCAACATGATATTTTGAGCCAATCAGATGAGCAGATATTTTAGACGGATATGTCACAGGTTCAGAAAGATGACACTTTGATGCGGACGCAACAGTTTGAGTGACGTAATATGACAGTATTTTTATGTCTCTGGTACATCATACTACGACTACCTGTGTTAAGCGACTACCTTTAAGCGACTACTTGTGTTGAGGGACTACCTGTGTTAAGCGACCACTTCTGTTAAGAGACTCCTAGAAAGTCTTCCTATCGAGGCCTAGCCAATGCATTACCTGAATTAAGCGACCATTTGCAGTCAGTAATGATGTAGCGTATATAGTTTAGACTTCTCTAGATGCGGGAGAATCGTGACGCATAAAAACACAAAAGTCAGTGAAATTGTAATTCTGTATAATGTGCATTTGAAGTTGAGAGTTGTGTTAGCGTTATTATAGTGCGAAGTTGAACGAACTAGGCACAGTCAGCGAGATCCTTTGAAGCCCATGCCTTTTGCAATAGACTTGTCGATTTTGTAGAGTCTAGGCCACGTTGGAACTGCTACAGATCTTGCTTAGCAAAGGAAGGAATGGCATTCCTTGATATTGTCAAATGTTGCGAAAAGCGGTTACCTTTTCAATTCGATGAAAAACACCACTTTCGAGTTCTGTCGCCGGTCATTTTCTCCGATGACGTACGCTTCATAATTGTTCGATCTGCATCCATTCCTTGTCGGATTGAAGTCTCGCTGTTTCACACAGAGGCTGTCGCGTCATGGCGGCGACGAAAGATTGCGTGACGTCAAACAGGTCCAGTTCGATATTCACGGGGTTTTTGTTACGTAACCGTTTCGCGCAGTCTACGTTGGCGCCCCATGTGTGCGGTGTTGGCAAGAGGACCGTTAAATTAGGCGGAGGTACGGTCTTGTGAAAGAACGGGACGGTTTGGCGCGATATTGTTGAGGCACTGAGCAGATAGCTCGCTTCAAATCAAATGTAAAACATTGGTGAATTCGATGCCGCTTGGAATTCAGTTCGAGGAGCATACAATCAGAGTCGTACACAGGTAATTTGAAAGTACATAAAGACTAGTTAAATTGAGGCATGGTTCACGACGGGTTTCGTAACGTCCTTTGGTCTGCGCGATGAAAAACACTTCATGACTCACTACTGTGATTTTGGTATAAATTAGGGTAGCTTTGTTTATATTTGTGATAATATAACGAAGGAGTCCAATAAGGCAAACAAGGACTGACTAGTCGCGGTCATTGACAACACTGGAATCTGTTTTGGGGAATGTTACTAATTTCGTTCAGTCTAGCCTCTGTGTTATTACTAGGTCTGTCAGGTCGTTCTTTTATTGACAGCGTGATTGTGTATACAGTCGAACTTGATTAATTTTTCACTAGTAGTGCTACTAAAATGCGGGATGAATGTAAGCGAGTTGGGACGATAAGCATAGTGAATTAGCAAAGCCAGTATGGCAAGTGGAAGTTAAGCCAGCGTTGATGACAAGCAATTTGAGGACATTGTACAATTGGATATTAACCTTGTTCGACTATATCATAAACGTAAGTCAAGTTTCTGACATGTTATATCTGGCTTCAATCACTGGTCGTTTTCTAATCGACGCTATGAACAAACGGGACCAGATCTAGCCATGTATTTGGTACGATCGGGTCATCATCACAGCACAGCCTTGAATGTGTTGCTTACTGACACAGTCTCGTGTTAGGTTAACTGGGCGTTTTCTTGTGCCAACAGTGATTGTGTGTCTAGAACTGAAAAATTTGAAAGGCAATGAATTTAAGAGTGATCTCATTTGTAATTTATTCGTCCGACAATTTCAACCTATACAGGAACGAGGATAGATGGTGATAATGATGATGATGATAATGATAATGATAATGATAATGATGATCAACTTTCGATATAAACGGAATTTTGTAAAACATAAATCGCAATCTGGGGTGAAACTGTGGAGGCGACTTTACTCACTCTCTGGAGCTTTTGGCGTTACTTATCGCCGTGTTGCCTCTGCTATCGAATTTCTGGGGATCTTCATAGCTGGCTAGACCATTGGTAGTTGATAATCTGCATCTGAGTATAACAC
Source organism: Calvadosia cruxmelitensis (assembly GCA_900245855.1). Lineage (NCBI taxonomy): Eukaryota > Metazoa > Cnidaria > Staurozoa > Stauromedusae > Kishinouyeidae > Calvadosia > Calvadosia cruxmelitensis. The sequence goes on from OFHS01000411.1 coordinate 19,985, forward strand.
AGCAGACATGACTTTATATTGCCTTGTTTAACTTCCCGTCGTATTGTTGATTTGTCATTATATAAGTTTGATAGTCGAAAGTGAAATGAAAGTATTTGTACTGAAGGTTTCGCAATGTGTCGACTGCTCAAGTCATTGCTCGAAACGCCACTATATTATGCTGAAAGTCGGACATTTGTCTTCGATTCGTATGACCACCAGCTGTGGTCGGAGTAGACTGATGACCGATGCCACAGTACTTTTGACTGTTAGAACGATCAACTTTTTAGTTGATCGCTCAGTGCAAATCGACAATGTTCGCTTGCCACGTGGGCCTTTGTCAGCTGTAGAGAGGAATTCCTTATCGTGTAATTCTCGCTATTCATGAATTCGGCTTTTCATGTCTGCTTTATTGTGTAAGGCTTATTCTTGGCTCCCCATGTGGGGATGACATCGTTAGCCTCCCCAGTGATTCTTGTGGGCGTGTCCAGAGGGGCCCAACGGGACGTCCCACACTGTTGGCTGACCTGACCTTTGACCCGGCAATGACCTGACTGTGGTCATCTGTATTGCCCTCGCGTAGCGCATTGCCGCGTCATTTTCAATCAGTGAATTGGACACTCTCTATTCGATTCTTTCTTGGGTGGTTCCATCATGTCGCTATTTGTACCATGTACTGTATGGGATACACTCTGTTCACTTCACCCGTTTTGACGCCGGGGTGTCATATTTGTACAAATTCTGTTTGTTGTGTAACATTTGCCGGTGACACTGTTTCCGCAGTGTGCTGCCTGGCATTGAGCCTGCAGGCTGAATAATTATGAAACACCTGCTCTATTGATAGCCATGCCCTCTGGCAATGGTGATTTTATGTCGTCCCGTCAAGTGGTGGGCATTCTGTAAGCTCATAAACGACTTGTTACCGTGTGGGCTGTTGCGGCCACCTAGCAGCGACGCTCGCGCTCTATCGAGTTGATGAACGAGAGCACTGTTCGTTTGTCCCAAGACCTGTGAATCGGTGAACCGCGTGTGCGATGGCCCGACCGATGAAAGTTGACTGTTGTATGTGAATAGGAGTGGTCATTATGGTTTCCTGTTGTGCCACTTGCTTCCACGAAGAACACTCTACCTTTTGTTCGACTCGCTGCGCAGTTACGACATCGATTAGGCAATGCGGTGCAATCCCTCTTCTGTTGTCATGGTTATTGTTCGGCTTGGTTGTTTGAATAGGATGGACGCTGTGTGTTGATAATCTCGTTCTATTGACTGGCAAGCGGTTACTCCCGTCTATGGCCCCGAACCACACTGGAGATAGTCAACGTTGCGCAAGACACCAGTAAATTCAATTTACAAATGCATTGGGGTGAAATTGAACCGTTAGATCGCTGTTCTTGCCAGTCTTGCCTGTCCTCAGTGACATGACGACCAGTTGGCTCTGGTGGCTTTCGGAGAAGGGTCACAACTCAGAAGTCAAGGGCCGCTTTCTATGTACCCAGCCGGGGCATGCGATGACGTACAACTGACTTGAAGGCGACAATATGTCTGCCGGGCATATCTTCACCGATAAATGCCCTTCTGCTGTGTGGTTTTAATCCGAGTTGTTTGCGGAGAAGCAAGCAGTGCCTGGAATGAAATTCTCTTTGGAGAGAGTAGCCTGGGTGAGTAACATTTTTAGCTGTCTTATCAGAAATATGAAATTGATCTTCGGTAAGGACCACCCTCTAGGTCTAGGCAGCTGTTGCAGAAATCAGTCGAAATCTTCTGTGTTCTTACATCTCATCGCGTGACCTGGCCTGTTTTCCAACAATTTAATCACACCATCTCTACGCGGTGACAGTCCTCAATCGACTCGCAGGTCACTAGTTAGAATCATTATGCTTATAACTTTGGGTCAGCTCTGTGTCCTTCTTGTTGAGTCTACGGATGTTATTTATCTTGACGAGGCTCTGGTGTCGTTGCCTAGCTGTTATTGTGCAGTGAGTGGTCCAGGTTTTTCGACTATCTATCTTTGTGGATGATTTTCTTCAAGATTTGTCTCTCTGTCTTGGTTCTATCTCACCTGCTCAAGATCGTAGTTTAGTTTTTGATTCTTGAGTTTAATTTCTGTGATTTTGATATTGTCGTCTGCTGATTCGTATGTTGCTTTTCTGTCTGGGTTATTTGACTGTTGTTGTAAATGGGTTGCTGATCTGCTGCTGGTAGGCGGCCATATTCGCTGGCCCACCACATGTAGTCTGGTCTGTTGTGGTTTGATATAGGGTCTTTCTATTTCTGGGTTGTCTGTAGTGGACAATCTTTGTCTTCAATATCGATGAGATTGCTTTCCTGCCCTGTGGTTTTGATTGATCAATGTGATATCCACGTGGGTCTTGCTTGAGCAGACCGTCGCCTGTTTGATGTGAGCATTATGCAACTAGATTGTTCGTTTTAACACGTCCAGTGGAAAGCACATATTGTCGTCATTTATTTGAGTCTTTCAGCTCTGATAATTTTCTGTTGATCGCTAGAAGTTTGATTGGTACCTCAAGCTGTCGTCTGTGCCATCTGTGTTTGCACTGGCCTTTGGGACTGCTTGTTGCTTTCTGTAAGTCGAGAGCTTCCCGTGTGACCATACCTCGTTCATATTGCTGTGTTTCTAAGCCACATGTGGACCCTTGTTGACCTAGTAACATCACTAACATGCCATGACGCTTGCCGGTTGTTGAAGTACAGTATCCTTCGCAGTCTCTGTTTAGAGTTTTCCTGGTCTCGTTTCCTTTTATGGCACGTGACATACCCTCCCCAATGCTGTCGATGTGTTGTTCACTTTGGTGTTTTCTGTAGTTTTCGTGACCACGTTTAGCAGGCTTATAGTTGCCCTTTGTCATTATAGCTAAATGTTTGATTATTATCTCTTTGCCGTTACGTAACGCGTGAGAGGCTTCGGCTCACATCGTGTTTGTTGTGAGGCGCGATGCCCCGTGAGCTGTTGAGTTCGTTCGTCAGTCACGCTAGCGCTTGGCAGTATGTGCATGTTTCATCCGTGGCGCGGACAAGGAATAGAGAGTCGTCTGCAATGCTCGTCTTGCCAGGAGCATCGCTTGATTGAGAACATTGTCGTATAGTTAACCGATGCGAGTGCTACCAATGTCGATTATGTTGTCATATTCATTCGTTGTTTTTCTTCTAGGTATTCCTCGTTGATTGAACTTGTCGACCAAATGTTTCCGCCTGTGGCATCTGAGAAGGCTTTGGCTGCGTCTTCAGTTGAATTCTCTTCGTTCACCTACTGGCGAGTTCCAATCTCACCTGCTAACAACATCGAAGTTGACAATGAATGCGTATCCGATGAAATAGCGAACAGTGTTGGACCAACGAATTAGCATGCATCAAGATATGTCCAAATGATCAGGTATGGGCAGTGAAGAAAATCGTGTCTGATTGTCAGCGTGTAGGCTCTGTGCTTCTAGGTCGTCGGTGTCGTCTCATGATAAGGAAAATCCGTACCATAACGGGCATTTAGCAAGGATCTACTACGAAAAAAAAAATCAAAATCCTTCAGCTGAAAAGTTTACAAATTTTAAAATTTCAACAATCAACGAGCCATCGAAACTTTCGAATCAATTTCCGTCAATTTTCAAAAGCGACCGTGGCGTCGCGTGCGATTTGAAATGAAATTGCTGTAAACTCAGTTGCGTTTTCTCCGACGTCAAAGTGGACAAACTAAATGTTTTTATCTTGATCGCGCATTTTGAAATTGCGGCACGAAAGGCTTTGATTTTATCACCAACAACAGTGGGGCGTAGTCCCAAGGGAGTAATTCGTCGTTGGGGCATTGTCAACCCCGTAACCCTTCGTGATTTTTAACAGCTTCCAGTTTTTAATTCTTATCTAGGTGGCTCCTAGGGATTATCGTCAGCGATATAAAGTGCTAGTGGGTCACTGCATGTTCCGTGCGCTATGTCGTGTTCCATGTTTGAATGCCTCTCAGAGATAATAAATCACTCCCGTAATATTTGTTGGTAGAAATAATCTGGTCAATTTCGAAGCATCTGACAGAGCAAGCTTCTTGTATTTTCCTATGAATTCCATGTTTTTTCGCTGACATACAGTATGACCGATGACCTTTGTCCTCAATCCTGCCACCCCTGACCTTAATTGCACTCGTCAGAGTTTTGGATCTTTCTGAGTTGTTCGCTTTGTCTAGTCACGTAATGTCGCTACCCTGGTAGCTCTTACCGATCGAAAGATTTATAAATTAGCGCAGCACAGAAAAGACGTAATTTCTACAAGAATACCGTTGAATTTTCTCGATTCTTTCTATGGATGGTCTTGTTGTAAACATGTCTCCGTTGTCCTATTTAGTCTCATCAGACCACCTACGTGTTCTTACTCATCGCTGACAAACTACAGTTGTGTCTATCAGCAAACAATGTCCAATGGCGATTGCATTCGTTCTTTACCGGTCTCTAAATATCTTGATCGTCTTTCGTTTTTTGATTGTTTAAACCCCAGGTTTATGCACAGACAACTGTAAGCTTTTTATTCAAACATTTTACCGTTCAGATTTACAAACTACAGAATTACACACGGCATTCATAAAGGCTTTAACTCTGATGAAAACAATTATTAAGAACTGGGACGGTTTGATGTTGTCTTCAAAGCTACTTTAATCACGTTTTAGCACTGACCTTCCAAAAACTTATATTTGTTCGAACTATCCGCCATCGTTTATCGTTTTCTCCTTGCGCTACTTTCCTGTTGGTAGTTATACTTTTGAGTCCTTGTTGCTAGTATCCGATGGGCTATCGCTAATAAGCGATGAAATAATGATTATTAGCGGTTGTCCATAAAACGATTTTTGTAAAAACAGTAAGCTGTCCGTGACGATGGAAACCCCTGTAGATCATTCTAGGCGAATCACTACAAAACACCCCCTGCGATCCTTGTTTCGAAAACTAAGTGATTTGTGACGCCGTTTTAGTTTTCTTTGAACGTCAGTGCAGTAAAAAGCTGAAAGCCCTTAATGATATGAACATTTTCTACTGTTCCTGCTGGCAAGTTCTGAGAGATGTGAAGTTCTAGTGACTGTGGGTAGTGTTTGCGATCCATTCAGTTCTGTTGTTCTTCGCAGTTGGATGTGCTTCGAAATTGCGGGACACGTTGTAAGCTGCTCCAACCCAGCAAAACCTGAGAACCTCATGAAATTACTTTGCTTGCGAGATTGGGCTGACTGCGATTCGTATTTTATCATGCCTTTCGTATTATAGCTGCCAATCGCTACTGGCTTGTTCCGGCACGAGCTGCGATATACGGTTCTCCTCTCTGCGCAGATCTTCGCACCAGAACGCCAATGCGCTCGTGCTAATCGTTCTGGTTTCAAAGCAATCAACTTGTCTTTACTTCAATCTCTCTCCGTTTTGATTCGAAAGTGCTATCGAGAATGCACATGGTTTCTCGCCATTGTTTCTACACCCTGACACATGGATCTGTCTCGTGTTATGCATTTGGAACATTAATTGACGATCTATTTAGTGTGGATCTCGCTCGAGAAATGAAATACTCTTGGAGAGTTTAGTTGACAGCATTTTCATTTCGAGTATTTGAAATGGGTTTGATGTTATTGTGCGGTTACGTTTTTCTGCCTTGTTTGCCGTTAATACGATACTTCATCCGGCAGCAAAATTAGACAACGGTTTGACTTTCTGCACTATACGGTTGCGTTAGTTCTAAAAGAAGTCTTTTTCGTTTTTTATTTCTCTATTGAATACAAATTTGTTGCGATACGTTGCCTGCGAGTAGTCTATTTCGCAGTGAGATTCGACATCAATGAAATGACAAGTTTGAATTTTCTATCGTTCTATCCGTGCATCGGTGTAGGTCGTATTATTCCAAATCTTTGGATTCCCCTCCTGTACCACCGAATGTCTCTCTGAGTGAAAGCCGTGTTCTCATTTCGGCAGGGTAGCTTTGGGCGTGGTCTATTTGTAATAAATCACTGGTTCGTTGTGTTCCTCCAACTCTAAACTTTTAAACGTCGTTTTGAGCAAACTCTTCAGTTGTTCTCAGTTTCTTCAATATTCCATTCCCTTGGTCAATTTATGCTCCCGTCTTTGACAACTTAAACTGCTTCTTCTTACGAAACCAAGGCGCTTGCATTGCGATCCGTCGCCTACCTTTTGGATAGTTGACTTATTTGTTGTGGCAACTCATTCCAATTAAGTGCAAGTACAACAGCACCTTTTATTGACATGATAATTGGCTCTCTCAGCGTATGTGGTTCTACCGTTGAATCATTATAGACTTTTGCTTTGATGTTCGCTTTATTCAAATTTCGCAAAATACGTATTCTCTGTGCGAGGCTGGTAAACATGACAATGAGATCTGTGACGTTTGCGTTTGTGCTCCTAAATAGTCAGCTTTCCACTGTTTGCACTCAGAAGTATTTATTTTATTCGTGACAGCGTTACTTTGACTTGATTTTCACATTTTTCGTGATAGCAGTCGCATACGACTGCGGGTCGTTACTTTTCAGTCTGGTGTTGCCTCCTAGAGGCGATGCAGTAACTGTTGCTCTGTCCTGTGATATCTGGTCTTTGTTTGAGGAAGAGTTTTTAGCTCCTCTTCTTTCGTTTCATAAATGTATTTGCTAATATTGTAGTAGATTGCTTCTCGATGAACGTTTCTGTTGCAGCGCTGTTGCTATGCTTATTCCGACGCACCCTTCCCGGGTCCCCTGCCCTTCTTTCCAGGGGCGCCGCCTGATTGTGCGCATCACTAAGTGGGAGCAAGGGGTCTCTAACTTTGAGTCGCATATCTCTGCAGTTCGTTGTAGTGTCCTCTTTGGTAGCGGTAGATCGTCTGACAGACTCAGTAAGCCCCTGGAAAGAGTTGCTGTCTACTCAATGCCGCGTGCCACAATTGACTGCAAATGCCGCATTATGCTAATCTTCGGTTGGAGAACAATTTCAACACGATTTGTGTTTCTGCAAAGTTGTGTCTGCATGGTTTTCGAACAGTAGAGTCAAATCAAGGGGCCCTAGTTTAGATTTCCAGGCGATAAAGTGTCGTATTTTTATTGGCAATGAGGCACGCTTTCCGGCATCATCATACTCTGATCTGTACGTCTGTTGATTTGATTTTAATCAAGAGTAGTTAATTATCACATAACATTGGTTGTCTAGGCTGTTTTCTTTTTGAAACGGAGCCGGTGAATTTACTTGTCGTGCGCACGACAAGCGAGCATTGAGCTTTGCCGGTTTCTCTTGGTTGTCTTGTAAAAACAACACAGTGATTGGCATTGTAAGCGTCGTCTATTCTCCTCTGATTGTGGATTGACAGACAGAATAACACAAACGCCAACAATACCGGTACAACGTTCGTCGATATTGACTGCGGGTCGCCTATTGAATCGGGGAAATTGATGCAATTTTCATGAGCCTTGCCGGCGCCATTGCGGAAAAACAATCTGTTCTCTATTAGTAGTGATTGTAGTAGTTCGTATGGCTCCAGTGGTTCAATTGTACAGTGTCGTATTGGTGACCAGGTTGAAGAATAACCGTGGTTAAACGACCGCCGTTTAATGACTGAGAATAGGCCATTGAGATTGTCGCTGCAATCAATACCGGCAATGGGCGACTAATGAGAGAGGGGAACACCATCGATATTACAATACGCCTACCTAATTTACACATGCGTTATGACCCCTCGCAATCATCTATGACGTCATCTCATTTAGATGCTGCTAAATTTATCATTCCAAGCAACAAATCGCCAAGAAAAATAGCTTTTGTGACACTATCATTTACCTGCCGGGATAAATGACAGACTGATATCTTGGATAGATCAGGATTCTCCCACGCTTGACACATTCCCGAGTCCCCTAGCGTTGACCCCTGCAATCACAAATCCTTGTCAACCTTCTCCTGCCGGGTTTTGATTGCCACGTGTCTACTCAAATATATTTGCCTTTAGCCAGATAAACTTCTCAAAATCATGGTTACAACCGACTGATACAATCGAGCTTCGATTTACTTTGTTGCCATCGTTACTGCTTCGTTTGCGCCCGTTTCTACGAAGTCTGTACCTCTATAGACAATCTCTCACTGGTCTCACAAACAAAAATCTTTGACGATTGTCGAATCGAGGCTTGTAGCGAGTAGCCTCGTTTCTGTGTGAACATGTGCTTGCTAAGATTTCGGGGCTCGATTTTATTGAATTTATTCAAATTGATCTATTTCTATTTGCCACAAAAACACATATATGTTTTATAATTTCGTGTGAGACTCAAATAGAAGTTTTCTTTTCGTTAGTTTCCTTCGGGATTCCGTGAAAAGAATGCATTTTATATTTGTTTGTAAGCAACGATGTGCAAAAACATTTTTCAAATAGTTTGCAGATTTGTGGCGTACCGTATTGATTTTGTGGAAGCCCTGAATAATATTTTTTTTAAATGTTGGCGTGCTATTTTCAGTTTTGGATGATCATCTCATTTTCAATAAAAGTTTGCATTCCGTTTATATAATTGAAATCAATTTCTTCAATAGAATTTCATTTCAGCGAGAGAGAGAAGTATCGAAATTATTTGCTGATATTTTTCTCGAAATGCTGTCCCCAAAAATGGTCGTGATGACTTTTCTGTCTGATTTAAATTTGTTTAAATTTGCTACATTATTTAATTTATTTTATCCTTGAAGACTTTGCTTGTGGTTTAGCAACTTCTTCAGTGAAACAAGAGGTCAATTCGCAACAGCACAGCAATTTCCAATTTTTTTGTGGATTATTGATGTCAAAAGTCTTTTCATTTATAGAAGACTTCAAATTTGACCATCAAATTCTTCCGTGATTCAAATTGGTTTTGTGGGAGCTCAGTTGGTGATTGTGAACATCTGACTGGTTTTTAAACCCAAAACACCTTTCACTCGTCAAATTGAAATAGTTTTCATTGTCAGAATATCAATCCGGTGTTGATATTACGTTGTCTACAAACACGCCGGCTTCCACCGCAACACGTTTTGTTGACCGGTACAAAGGTTTGATTCGGTTTATTGAAAAGGCTTGTCCTCTGACCTCTGACCTTCGACACGTGCAGGTCGGCGATGGTACAATCCACGAATTGGATCTTTAAAATGCAGCTGCTCGCAGTAAAAATAAATAAATAAATGCCGGTGGGTCGTACAATGAGATTGGCCCGTCTCTAGCATATCACCGAGCGAACGACTGCACCTGTGTCGGTTGTTTTTTGTTGGTAATTTGTAAAATACTGGGAAACAACTTGGTTGCCGGTCGAACTCAATTGAACACCTGCTGGCTGAACCCGTTTCAGCGCGTCAAACAGGAGTGTTTTTGTTGATGTCGTTGCGATGAACGCGTTCATATTCAATGTCAACAGCAGATTGTTTTGCCTGCACCTGTCAACGTGTTTGCTTGAGTCTGATTGTCTTTACCTACCCTACATTTTCAATTCGACTACCACTTGGGGATGAGGTGTTTGTTGTCGCGTAAATTAATTGCCAGTTCATCTGCAATAGCTGTTTGTATATGTGAGAATACCAATGTTTTTAGTTTTACATCAATTTCTCCGGCTGTTTTCTGTGCTATTTTTTGGCATACTTCCTGCTGAGCGGTAGATTGGTCGGCTCATAATGTGACACGTTTCGCTCACCCTTCACAGCTCAAAAAGTTGCCTCCCTCAAGGCCTCCCTGTTCTAACGCCTCCTTTTGTCAATCATCAATGCATTCCTCCATGATTTTCTCTAAAATAGTCTACAAAGCAGTAAAATTTTGCTTTGTAAAAAAATGTTTTGCGGTAGATTGTTTTCAGGTTTCCCCCAAAAAAATCATGTTTCTGTCTTTCAAACCGAACTCTCCCTTTCCTGTTGAGATGACTATTTATATTTCATCCTGCTGCGATAAAGATTTTTGTCTCTCGATGGAGACATCCACTTGTTTTCTCGCCGCTTTTGGTGTTAATTTTTATCACCTTGTGAATCGGTAGGTCTCTCTGCGCCTGGTTGATAACAACAGCTACCAGACATCACGAATTCAAAGTCGTTAGGACCCGAATTGTATTCAACAAACTACTCGAAATAATCACAATTTGTTGAAAGTTCTTTTCTCTAGTGAAGTTAAAATGTCTGACGAGTACATTAGAATTCGGACTTGACGACGTGAAAGCGGAAACTGTATTTTTGCATGATGCAGACGTGGCAACGAAGTGTAAACAGTACATCCTGCGATGTTGTGTGGTGTTTGTATTTGTTCAAAAGCCGGCAAAATGACAGGCAGCATGAAGAAGAGAGGTGTTTTGCACCGGCGTTTCGCTTGAATGACTTCGACGCCGGCGAGAAGAAAATAAATGAGAATCATTGCGAAATGTTTTGTGCCTGTGATTCCCCTTCTTGATCTATTGTTGCTAAATCAGCAGCGGTGCACATCGTTCATTTGTTCCTAGAACATCGAGAAAACTTTAATTGAAAATATAATGAAATGCTCGAGGAAAAATGATTTTTATATCTAAATCATATTTTTCCTGATATTTTTGTGTGTTTACTTCAGTATTTTATCTAGTTGATTGGAAATTGTTTCGTGCTGTACAGCACATTGTAACAGTTTTTGCAAAATTCGTACATCAAACTGGCTTTTACCGGTAAAATATTCTTTCTCAGGGTCCGACCGTCGAGGGAACGCCCCGATGTCACCCGATTGATCTTTTGGCTACCAAGCGAACGCAAAGATATTGCCCTGAGGTACTGAATCAGTGACATTCGTGATGAAAAGAACTTTAATTATGCTCAAAACTTCAAAAGAGTCAAATGCTTTAAATATATAAAAAAAGACAAATCGACTTGTGAGCCTGTATCATTTTTGCATCGATGTAGTCAGATTTCGTTACATGTAAATTGAACAAGATTTATCTGTTGAGGTTTTGTTTTGGTCTTGGATGTGTGTGATGCTAAGGTTCATTTCAAACGGTTTGGTTTTACACTTCGCTGATAGATTTCATGTGTGCTTGTGTTTGACCCCTCACTGCTCACCTCATGACGCATTGCATAAAGCCGGCTGACTGCCTACGCATTTTTACAACACAAAGCCTTTCGTTACGCGTATCATTTGATTTGTTCTGGTTGATTTATGCTGTAGTAGCCTTTTGTAGTACGTCGTGTTTACTCTGAGTTTGAATTTGACCTTTTTGACTGATAAAAATGACTTGTGGCCTTTGTCCTTTGTCTGGTTCGATAAGTGTTTCAGGCGCGGCAAATGACTGCCATTTCTAAACTGGTCGACAGATTTGTGTTTTCACTCCTACACCCACTTGGAATGAGCTCTGAATCATCAGTTCGGTTGCCGTGGTGCTGACACATTAAAAGAATTCCCTCATCCTTCACAACCGAAAAAGAAGTTTTGTTTGTTGACAACAACTGTATTTTCGTTGGATGCATTCGAGTGTGCCGGGAATTGCACGATTGCTTGGTCGGCATCTTCTGTTAGTTCTCTTGTGGCATTTCTCCTGCCTGGCGTCATCCGCGTTGCATTTGTACCCTTGCAGCGCGACGGTATCGCCGGCATTACTAGCATGCTGAGTGACATGCGCGCGTCTTGCACACGTATTTTCGCGGCAATCTGTAAAATGTGTTGATGCCTCTGATTGTCACGTGATCGTATGCCCTCCTCCATCTTGCCAGACACTGCTGGATGCTTTGTTCGAGAAACAATCGTTTGTTTCCACCGCGCCCCCAGACAAAACACCTTTTCATGTCTCAATAGAGGCACAGGGGATTCGTGGCAAATGCGAGCTGATCATTGGCCGACAGTGTCCTTTGGTACGTAGCAAGCGAGCAGACGTCATAGTTGGAGAGCGGCTGTGTGGTGGCTGGCGCGACCAAATCAGCGAGCATGAATCCAAGCTTGGCGTACTTCGAAAATCGTTCGTCTTCGTTAGCCGTTCAAGGTTACTATCCAACAAGGTTACGAGAACAGAAAGAGATGGAATTGTGGCGTGAGGTTCATCGTGGTATCGTTGGCAGGCCCGTGTTTGCACGTTACAATGACCAACATTTTCACCCCGGAACAGTCCACGGCTGGAAGAGCGCACCGGCCGGCTACTTGGTCTTGGCCGTTCGCTTTGCTAATGGTGTGGTGTTCGACCTGTCGCCCGAAGACATTGTCCTTGATCCACTACTAAGTACTAGCCCTAATGTCATGTTGTGTTTTGGTCAACGAGTTGTCGTGATTCATCGCAACGAGAAGAGAAACGGCTTCGTGTTGGAGCACCACGTTGCTGCCGATCGGGTTCACATCAGACTTGATTTTTCTGGGGAGATTGTTGTTCGTCGCCTCTGCGAAATATGCCTTTCTGAGGATCATTCCCTGCTGCCATTGCCTCCGTCTTCGAATATGTTCAATGCTGGACAACAGAACGTGAAAAGAGAAGAGCTGGGTGATGCCAGTCTGATGTACAAGCACGAAGCAGACAACATGAGGTTGGTAGACGATTCACTGCGTGTTGCGCGCGTGGTCTTGTGTGTGTTTGAGATGGCAAATCCTCATTTTGTATCTGTCACTCTGACCTCTGTCGCATTCGGTCAAAGTAACGCCTGTGTTGCAGTTTCAAAGTGCGGCGTTTTGAGGCCCAGCTTGTTTCTGTCTACTCTCTATGGAAATTAACTGTTGTTTCAAAGGATTGTCGCGCTTTCTAAGCAGCCTTCCCGTAGACTGTTAGCTTTGTCTGGAGTATCTGTTTGGTCGCTTTTGCACCGTCTTCTTATTGCCCCATGTCTTGCGGATCTGATAATATGTAGCAGAGGTCACAATCACGGAAATTAGAGTTTCTCATGTCGTTTTTGCAGGAGAAAGTCAGTTGTTGAGCCAACCACCACGACGAAACGAACGCAAGACGAAATCCAGACGGCCGCCGTTGTATTGACGACTTTGTCACTTTCGCCAGCCGTGCCAAACGACGTGAAAACAGGTCAGTTACATGCTTTAGTTGGTTAAAAACATTTTGTTTTATCGGTTGATATAAATGTGACCTTTTGCAATTGTCAAGAAAACAAATTATTCTTGCCAGATTCCATTTGTCTGCCCCCTTCCTACCGGGGGTACGCTCATGTTTGGAAGGTTGCCAGCAGAATACTCGGCCCCGTTTTTGCCTCAAAATGTTTATGGTCTCTATATTAGTTATGTTTTTCTGTTGAGAATCGAGGGTTTTGATTTTGCCTAAACAGCAGGGTTGGCAATTTCAACTGAAAGACAGCCTATTCGGCGATGAAAACGCGACCCTCAGCATGAACGGTCTAGCTTTGCTGTTCCTCAACGATGCTATTTCGAGCAAGTGTCACAAGGAATGTGTTCTAGTTCGTTTCAAGTTAATGTTCAAGGCCTCTGTTGGTTTGATACATAAGAAGAACGCCTAGACGTGTTTCTATGCTTGCGTTTTGAGGGATTTTCTTGTGCGAACTTTTTATTGATTTTGACACGAGGCATCGCTTTGCGGCTTCTGTCTCATGAGACTTCTTGTTGGCTCTGTCGCCGTCGATCCAGCGAATACTGTTGTTTCTCATGGCCCGGAGCACGTTTCTTGCCATCTTATGCCCTTTCGTGATCGATTATCAGACTGGTTAAGTGTTTATCCTGCTACAAAATGAACTGTTTTCACCGTTTGTTGTCGTCTACGATTTAGACGGCGTGCGTTGGCGAGGGCTTTCCTGTGCTCTTGAGCTCGCTCTCTAGGGCTTTGCGTTCCACCTCACCTCTACTGCATCAAGCCTTTCACCTTGTTTGCATATAAACACACAAACTGTTATTCATCCACTACGGGGTAGATAGCCTTCAATTCGTAGGAAATGTTTGGCAATGATGTTTCGGAAAACTGGTTTTGTCCCCTCTAAACGTACGACATAGGGACGCCCCAAAAGTTCAGTGGTTTTGCTATGTCGAAAAAGATCAAATCATTTTGGCAACAACTCGAGGTCATATACTGGTCTGACTATTTTCCAAGGATCATCTTTACGGCGTCATAGCTAGACAACGAAGGAGATTACCGATACAACTGTTGAAGCTACCCCTTGCCCACGTCGTTTTCACTTGGCGCTGATTTTCTACGGAACTGTTTTGCGCTGTGTTTGAGGGGGCTGTTCGTTTTGGCTCTCCGTTGGCCGGTATCTGAAAGGGTACGACTGGAATACTATTTTATTGCTATTAGTAATCTTCTTAGGAAGCATTGCTGTCTGTGTTTTCTTTCCCTCGCATCGACATTCCCTGAGGGATTGGGAGGTTTTCCAACTTGTGTTCAGTCGATTCCTCTGGGGCGTGTACGGAATTGTGTTTAGCCGGCAGATCGTGGTGTGCGATTCAAAGGTCACCTTGTTAGCCAAATGTTCACACAAAGTATCGTTTTGTAAGCTGATAAGCGATAGATCCCTTTTGATACAGGTAGGTGTTAGATACAGTGCAATCATATATTGCTGCTTGGTGAGTGCTTCTACTTGCGTCTCTGTGAACTGACACACGCGTGCAACAAGAAAACCACGTTCTCACTCAAGTCGGTTAACGTGCAGCGTGCAGCAGCTCTTTTCTGGTCACATTGAGTTGTTTTTTCAGGTCATGGTGTCTATGTTGTTATCATAACTGCAAATGTTTCAGTTCGGTTGTGTTCGACTTCATATCCGTCTGGTTTTGTTGTGTGCCGTAGACGAGAGCTTCGCTGTTGTAGCAACGTTTGAAGGCACTGCTTGTTGTCTTGTGTCAAGGTACCAAGGCTGAGCTTCTAGTGTTCCTCTAAGTTGTGGTGGCCTTGCCTTTTACCAGGAGTCAACAATATTGAAAAGGGTCTGTTTTTTCGCTGTCTTAATCATTGCCCCTGGCACAGAGTACGGATTAGACCGACATAGCTTCCACTGTCGCCCCAAGCAAATTAGCGCCGCAGTTGTTGCTTTCCCCCTTTAGCCTCTGCTCGCTGTCTTATCCTTCTGCTCACAAATTTTTTGCATCAAGTGTCTAGGAGCTATCTAGTCACTTTACATTTAATATTTTGATAATTAATTTCGAGGGGGGGTTAAAGATTTTCCAACCCGAGGACTATGTCGGCATACGATTTGTGTTGGGTTTTTTGTTTGTCTGCAATGCGCCACAGGATAGCGTCCAGTCTAGCCTTGCCGATTGCAAGCTGGCTGCTGCTGGGGCAAATAGTTTGCAAGCTGTAGGAACCCTGGTATAAATCCTAGTCTTTCTCGTGTGTTAGATGACTCAGTGTTAGGAGGGACAAGTTTGATATGCTGCACTATTTGCTATTGTGGTATGCGACAGACGCTGCGGTATGTCGATGTTGTCTTGTATCGCTTGTTAACTGTTTATAATATTTGTTCATCAGGTTCTCCAAAAGAGAATATCAAATTTGTGTTCCCTCCGTATTACTCTCCGCGTCTTTGGACAAAACAAGATAATGATTCGGGCGATGCCGCACCTGTCAAAGTGAAGAGTAGACGAAGCAAGTCGTTCACGGCCACATCGATTCTCTCCAAGGCTGCTGCTGCTGAAGACGCTTCACTTCGACCGTCGTCGACGTCACAGTTAGACGCAGCGCCCTTGAGCATCGACAAGGACGAAGGATTTGGAAGTTCAGAAAGCAGCGAATCGATCGACGATGTTCCGTTGCATAAGACCACGGTAGGTTTGCCGATGATACTGTTGTTTGCGGAGGAGTCGCTTGACCTACTTTCTCTCTAGGCACTATTTCATAAGGATAATTTATGTACTGGTTTGTTATTCAATCGTTTGGAGGGAGAAGGGGTGATAGTCAATGAACTCTATTTTATAAATCAAGAGAGGGGGTCCCTTCGATGCGCTGCTGAAATGTGGTTCCAATCTGCGGTTTTACGCTTGATGAGATTGCTGTTTGGATTCTTGTTTGGTTTCATCATACTATAGCTGTGAAACAATGACTCCCAGGGACGTTAGAGAGTGTTCTCAGGTGGTGTTTACCTCGCGTCTTATCGCGTCTCGTTGTGTTTGATAAGCATTCTGAGCCGATTAACCCCAACAGCCGAGTGACCCCATGTGCTGCCAAGATTGCCACGCCCCACTGACTCACGCGGTTGTGGACCTGCTGTCTGTTATGGCGACAACTGGCCAAAGAAAGATCTGCATGGCGATAATTTGCCTGCAGTAAAACTGTTTTCTTCTTGGAATGGAGCTGCATTCATTTCCCATATAAGATATAGCAGCCGCTGAGATTGTAATAGGAATAACGCTCTCTGACTGCCTCGCATACTCAATGCTTGCTTCTGTTTCCCCTGCTTATTATTGAGTGTAAGTGTCCCAGTTTTGAGTCTTAAAAAAGCTGCTAGATGTTTTACATGCGCTGCTGTTGTTTCCTTTTGCAGAGTGCTACAAAGCGCGTCTTTCGCTGTCTGTGGAAGGGTTGCGGATTGACGGTCGGTTCATTGCGAGGCATCATATCTCACGTTCGGCAGTCGCATCTCGGGTAAGACAGGCATTTCGATCTCATCCTAATCGATAATCTGTTATAGGATTATTGTTTTTTGTTTGTTTTATTTCTGTTGCCTGGAATTGATTTTGTTATAATTTCATTGCAGGCCAACGATAGGCGAAACGACTGAAGATGATGATGAGATGTTTTATTTTGACGACGTCGAAGTCGATTGCGCTGCGTCAGAGTGTTCCTCAACGACGTCGGATGTCGCTACCAAAGATATGGCCATTGGTTTGATGCAATCCGCTCCACCTAGTCTAAGCGCATCGCCCACGGCGTTCGGCCCTTCGAATGACGTTGCGTCGAGCGATTGTAACAGTACGACGATTGGTGAAATGTCGCCACCGGAAAAATCCACAGAATCCGACGGCAGTTGCGGCCTGCTGTTCAACCGCGCCAAAGCCAAGCGACGTCCACGCTCAGCGACCGTCGGTGCAACTATCTCACTGAAGGTGAAACCAGTGAAGCGATCGAAGAGCAGCAGTAATGAGGGCATGAAGAAATGCCGCAAGATCTACGGCATGGAGAACCGCCAGCAATGGTGCACGCAGTGCCGCTGGAAGAAGGCTTGCGTCAGGTTCGTCGATCAGTAGCCCTGTGCCTGCCTCCGTTGCGTAATATTGAAACGCAAAAATATCAACGTTGGCTAACGACGTCAAGTTGAACCAGAGAGACGCCAGGCGTTGGACGACAACCGTATGTTCATTCGCCTCTTGAGAAACATCCAGGCAACATACATTTCGGCGTCTCAAGACCCATTATCCAATGAATTGGTTCGATAAAAGAGAGAACGCGCCACCGAATTTGAAGAATGGCTGCGCCGCTTAAAGGGGGTGGTTCCCATCACAGTGCCCCAAGGGGCGTAACTCAGAGGACATCGATTTAACTCACTATTTCCACCTGCGCCCTGTCACTGGCTGATATTCTTATTGTAGATAATTCTAAGCCACCTTGTTGGTATTAATCCCACATGGTATTCAGGGTGATTTCATCAAATAGACTGTTGACGGTCGATTCACCACAACCATGTTTCAAGAACATTTATATGACCCGTATAACCGAATCGTGAAATGTCGGTGCGTTTATGCGAGGTAATTGTATTAGCATTCTGAATGCTAAACAGATGTATCCTCTTTATGCGATGGTCGCACCGTTCCGACGAAATGCGCATTTGCAAACATGTAAATATTAAGATGAAGAGATTGGCAACATAGCAAACTAAAATACATGTTGTTCTTGGTTGGGTTTATCAATGGAGAAAGAAAGAGAGAGGAGGACATCTCTTGTCTCCCCGGGAATCTTCAATGGGTTTTCAGATGCGGAGTTTAGTGTGCGTTAACTTCCCGGGTGTTTTTCCAAGATGATTTCTTGGTATTTAATCACCAGATCCGTTTGATCCAATTAGGGGGCTTCGATCGTGATCTTATACATGAATCACCTTGCAATCATCTTGTTCACGATTGTTTGTCTTGGAAATGACTTCCTATGGACAAATATGGCCGGCCAGTTCTGATAATTACTGGAATGATTTAATTAGAAAGTTTCAATGGAATTTGTTATAGATTGCAATCGCTTGTTACATTGAGACGATCAGCAATCATTCCGTTGCTTGAAGGTTTGCCTAAACCTTTCTTTATTTTAAATCTCCGGGGGCGAGACCCCTTAGCCCCCTTTAACTTACTTCCACAGCTGCCTTTTCAGACAATGGAACAACTGATGTTTTAACCTGATAAATCATCATTTGTTTCGCTAGAATGAATTTGCGGCAATTTGGCGATGATCCCATAGGTACTAAATTAGTTCAGCCCTTTGAAAGCTTTATCAACCCATCTTTTCAGATTTTCCGCGACGCGGCTTGATTGCACCAAAATAGCACTGATTGGACATAATACGGCTGTTGTCTGAAGACAGAATCAGCAGAGGCTGTCCCTCAAACCGCCGTAAACAATACCAACATTTTTTTGTTCCTGCCTTTGACGTGCCAACGAGTTAGTTTTGCGTCATCGCCTGAATCTAAGTCAGCTGTTCAGGGTAAACACGTAGAACAATAGTTCTTGATCCTCTTATTTGCAAAACTATGCTGCAAACCCCCTACTTCTGATCACTGTTTCTTCAGATGCCCTGATAAGCGTTAGAATTTGTCACGTGCGGTCGCGATTTTTTCCCGCTAGATCGTCACGTGTCAAACATGTCTAGAGTCTGATGACTCTGCAATGAATTTTCAGATTTCTGCCAAAATTTTGTTGACTGAAAGCGATCGTGAAAAGTATTGATACTGTCAAACAAAAAGACCATCAATCGAAACCAAATTGCATATTGAAATCAATTGACCGCTCTTTGGTTGAAAGACGGTCCATACTACTATCGCCTGGTCAAATTCGGTTCGTACGTTGGAAAATTGAGGTCTTTCCTATGTTTTAGACACATCTTTTAAAGGATGCGAAAATTGTTGTGAACTATCGGTTGACGCACATATCACCTCCTATGACGTCAGACGACGTGTAAATAAACTCAAAAAGAACATTGCCTACCAAATTTTCACTGCCGTTAAATCAACAGATCGGTCCCAAGTCGTAAACACATGGCCTCGGGCCTGATAGAGAGATTTAAGACCAGATCAGCTCATACTCATTATTGGGACCTTTGCCAAGATTTTTTGGCGGCGATACCGAGATGAGATGTGTCCACGTGTGATTGGTCAATTGTAGGTGGACATCGCAGCTCAAAGAAAGACTTGCAATGAATAAATTGAGAGTAATTTGCGTTCACTTCGTTGCACCTTTCCCAAGCTTGCAAATTTAGACATTTTACTTCGGCACAAACGCCATCGAAAATAGATTCTCGCAGAAACTTCTTGTGTAATTTGCCAAGTCTTCGTGAAAGTATCCATCACGTGTCATCGTAACGTTTGATTCACTGGATTTCCCCTCACATTTGTATGTTGAATGATATTAGTTTATTTCATCGACTTCATGTGAATGATTTGTTGACCGAGAAGTTATTAAAAGCCAAGTTTATTGAATTTTCTCGTCAAGTACGTGAGATGCTCTTGAAATAGAAACGGTTCTTCATCCCCTCGCGAACTGCCGGTGATCTAAATTGAGGTGTTTCGTCCCAACTTTAGACAAAATCACGAGATGATTCTATCTTCTCTGTCCATTATTCGCCTCCGTTTGCCGACCTTGCTTCATAAATGTCACATGACCTCTGGTGACCCCAGCTGATCTTTTCAGTGACCGATGTAGATTTGCAATGAACCCGTGACCTAACTGTGACCTTACCACGTGTATACACTTGCGCCGGTTTTTATTTATTTTTTATTAATTTTAATTTATTTGTGTGGAAGATTGATGTACTGTAGATCTCTAGCCTTGAAGTCGCCATTCGCCACCAAAAACACATTTACTTACATACCCGATATGTTATAGCTACAAGACTGGTCGCCTTCGACGCAGTAGCCAAATGGAACCCCCTAACGAGGAAACGAAAGCCCCGCTTTATAATAATTTTTCAGTATCATAAAGTAAGTATCGTCCTCCAATCGGGATAGCTAAAGTAGGGGGAGATTTGGGGCAGTATCCAGATACAGTATTATTTTTTTAGTTTTAGTCAAACCTGTTTTAACGGCCACCTCTATAGAGCAGCCACCTGTGTCTAAAGGCCACTATTCATAACCCTGAAATAACACTTCCTATAGAAACCAACATGGACAGAAAGGCCACCTGTCTATGAAGGTCATTTTCCTTAGGTCCCAAAGGTGACCATAATGGACAGGTTTTACTGTAACTGACCTACGTTAAGACCCAGGCTTCTAAGTTATTGCATAAACCCGAGGACGGACTCTTCCAGAGTTTTCAATCTGCACAAACGCCGTTGCTATCTGTTCCATTTGTAACAAGAACCTGCCCACAGCAGCCACAGAGATAATAATCCACTCCTGTTTCCAACGGGCACTAGATCAAAGACCCTGTTCTCAGTCCTCATTTGTTGTCGAAATTACAAAAGACATTGTCATGGTAATTTATGATAATTATGACGCTCATTTGCACAATCGAATGTCAATCATGTGTCATACTTATTGCAAATTAAATCTAGATAATTTTGAATATGAAAACATGCTTTCTACGAAATACGATCAAATCCGGTGGATTCGATTTCCAAGGGGATCCCCAAATTTCATCGCGGAATGAAGTGTTGGGTGAGAACCGTGAGATACCGTCAAAGTCGTCGTGATCACGGAAGGGACTAATAGAATTGAAGTGTCGCTAGAGACAGGTGGTCGTTAGAGCAGGCTGGATTATGTTCGATAATTGGACGCAATCATCAACGAAAACTGGGGCCTGTGATGGATTTACTGCTCATTCTTAAATATTTTCGTGAAATCTTGACAACTTTAAACAACTGAGTCTTATCGTGTGTCATTTGCTGCTGCAAGGACGTCGATCACATGAATATAGAGGAGGTCCTCCTGTCCTGTGTATAGAATCTATGCAAACACACCACAGGTCACCGTCTCACCGACATGCTTCAAGTACCTTTGTCGCAGAAAAATGTTTTGATTTACGGAAATATTCCATCTAACTGCCAATCTCGTCTTCAAGTCGAAATAGAAGCTATGTTGCTTGTCCGCAAGTAGCTCGCAAATGTTTCATTGGTACATTAAACTCTATTCGTTGAATTTCTCATATAATTGTTGTCAAGTCGTGGCTTGTTTGATGACTATCCACGGGATCAGTGCCCAATTAAAATCACCTTTGAGTGAACTAGCCGACTTTATAAAAAAACTAATATGTCACATTACATTAAATTGCATCAAAATATGACGAACAATCAAAACCGGTCTTCTATGTCTGTTGCATGTAGACCATCAAAATGACTGACATGCAACGCCTTGATGCATTTGGACGTGATATATTTGGCGTAGTTTACTGGGCATTAACCGATCTTGTGAGTACATAACCAATGAACAGCTCTATGCGCTAGTGGGAAACCGTTGGGTTCCGTCTGCCAACACCACACTGTCGAACCAATACAAATAGCTGGGCCATTTCACATGACACACTGATTACCCAATGGACCTCCTCTGTGGTTTCCCCACTGGCTATATCCGACAACCTGTGTCAAAATTCCAGGTACTCTAGTACTCCAAAGCTAACGAAATCGGACTGTACTTGGTAGAAATACCAGAGCTTGATTGCCGCTACGAATTGACGTCCAAGTGGGAACTTTGTGTTACGACTGACTTGTTCAAAACACAAGAACGAGGCAAGAGACATAGAATTGGTAGAGCTAACAACAGGAAGAATATTTACACAAAATAACATAAAACATACATAAAGATCCTAAAACCATGTCCAAAGACACATGGACAAGGACAAAATACGAGAACAAGACAACAAGGTAGTGAGCAAGTGGCGAACTAAAGCCACGAACTTAAATATCAAAACTAAAGGAATGGGAACTAGTGTCCACCAATCAGCGATTGACAACCTGGCAGACCAAGAGCGCGTTGGATAGATGGTGTTCGACGTTGGTCTGGAGCAACCGCTGTCACCTGCATCGCCAGCGCTAATAATCGGGCAGTTGCAGCCCCGACGCCAACACAACATCACACAATGAGGTTGAGATCATATCATCATCATCATCATCATCCAACGCCAATGGACATAACGGTCTATGACGATCACACACACACACAAAATCACAACCTGTCTTAAGCGACCACTTGCCTTGCCTTATGCGACCACCCCAGAAACACAGTGCAAAGACGTCATTGCATATATGTAGGTGTTCACACGAAATCAGAGCAGAGGAAGATATGAGTGCGAAGATCCGTGGGACTGGTCGCTTGAGACAGGTGGTCGCTAAAGCAGGCTTGTATTACACGTTGCTATCACAAAGGCTGGGCTGCATTTTCCACTGGGAAGTGTGGAGAGCTAGACAATCCTCGTTTCCATGTACATAATCTCGTTCTATACACTTTGTAAATAGTTAATCTGTATTGATATTAGATTCATTCCTGACTGTTATCGACTGGCTGTTGACATTGTATTCATCTCGGAGATTGGCTTATTAGAACCTTTGACCTAGCTCTCTTACACCGAGAGCATTACGAACACAACAGGAATGAACGGACTCATTAACCATTGAGCTCGCATAGACAATATAATGACACTGGTAGTAAAAACAGCACATACATGCTACCTCTGCCAAGTAACACAGTATTTATAGTATTTAACGTTACAAATCTGAATGAAAATGATTTCAAACTTTAGTCCAGTTTCACTGAACATAGAATCGACAGACGATGTGTCGTGTTCCAACTGTGTCTACATGAGACAGATTTTAAATTGCAACTTTCCTATACCGTGGTTACTTGGCTGGCACGTCTTTGACGGCCGGCAGTCAAGGGTTTACACTAACGATGCATTTACACGGTTCGTCTACTGGTCCTTCTCTTTAAACGCATACTAAACAGTGTGACCGCTATTTGTAGTGAACATCCATGTCTATTGCTATTTCGTTGTTTTCGCCTTGGAATACAGTTCGTTATTGTGTGTTCTGCATTTGGTTTTCGATTAGCAAACGCATGTTCAATACTCATTTAACGTCTACCACAAATGGACTTCCAGTCACGTGTTTTTCTCGCCATTTGACCTCGATCATGTGTTTGCCCTTGGAGACGGGCTGATACGAGGCCTTGTAAACACATTGAGTGCAACATTCGAACGTTACTGGTTGTTCTTTGCCTGAACTGTCCAATACCTTGACGAGACATCGTATGAGGTCTACTTCAGGACTGTTGATTTGAAAGAGTGCTGGCTGATTCTGCTGCGCCTGGAGGAGGCCCTCTCCGTACACCACGAAGCCATTGTCTTGGTCCTCCTGCGTAGCTCTCTCGATGTCGCCGATGCTTTCAAAACTTTGCTCTTTGTGTTTGGTGCCTGATGTACAACGACCTCTACGAATAATAAAGAGATACGTTCAACAACGATAGGAGATTTTCCATATCGGCCATTGCTCGTGCATTAGTGATGCTTATCAGTCAAACCTGTATTAGCGGTCACCTCTATAGAGCAGCCACCTGGGTATAAAGGCCACTCTTCATAACCCCAAAATGACTCTGGACAGAAAGGCCACTTGTCTATAAAGGTCATTTTCCTCAGGTTCCAAAGGTGACCATTATAGTTAGGTTTCACTGTAGAAGCGAGAGTTCTACGATAGATCTACGGAAGAGAGGCACTTGTTACTACTCGTCGCGCTTACATACTGGCGAGGCTGGATCAAGGCGGGGTGTACGTTACACATGGGAACGAGAACTGGGTCTCAGAATCGGGACATTTGTAAAGTCAAATATATAGTAGGTGTACATAGGCATTAAAATACATTGTAGAAACGCAGTTAGTTTTCGAGAATATTATCCGGCTATAATGAAACCTGTCTATAATGGCCACCTTTGGGACCTAAGAAGAATGACCTTTATAGACAGGTGGCCTTTCTGCCCAGGTTCATTTCTATAGGATGTGTCATTTCGTGGTTATTAAGAGTGGCCTTTATACACAGGTGGCTGCTCTATAGAGGTGGCCGCCAACGCAGGTTTGACTGTATTTGAAATATCGCATAAAGTGGAATCAAGTTTAATGTTTGGTATTTTAGCGCAGTGCACAATGGAGGTACAGTAGTTCGAAGCTGCATCTTTGACCAGAAGTACGAGTACAAATCACAAAGATCCGATTGGAGCGACGAAAGTAACTTTGATTTACTGATATAATGAAAACGAGGCAAATCATCACATTAGCATAAG
>OFHS01000412.1:0-25227 GCA_900245855.1 Calvadosia cruxmelitensis
TTACATTATGAAAGGGGGCATTGACGATGGGATCTTTGACTGTTGCTACATGCGATCCATGAAGACTAGTTGTGTTATTATGCATTGGAACATGGCGACTAAGCAGACCTGGGGATAAGAACCAAAGATGTTACATTACCATGAAGAATTGAAGATGTTACTTCACTTTCCAATGACATTGCACTAGAATTGATGCTTATTGTAATCTTTGTATATAATTGCTAATTTATTTGTTCATGGTCGCCCACGGCCTATGACGTTATAATTATTATGTTACTTTAAGATATTTTGATAAATAGGGTTTTATTTCTGATATAAACAAATTAATATATGACGAATAAGACTACTCAGCAAATTTACAACAGTTAAGCACATAATATCTCTTTAGAATTTGTTTCTTATATTTGTCTCTTTATAATTGTAGCAAGGTGTAACGGCATGTAATGATTAACCGAGTACAACGTAACGTTCCCCGAACAACTCTTAATAAACGAGATACAACATTTGAGTATCATCCGTTAGTATCAGCTGTATCGAAGGCCCTTCCATTTATTGAGAGATTAATTGATAGTCTTTTATTTTGATATTAACGGATAACTCGCAAAAGTAATCCTGGTAAAATGTCTAATACAATGTAAGTAATTTTGATAACATTGAAAACCATAAAATTCCTCTAGAAATATTTACAATACTTACTACTAAACTTATTTATTAAGAAATAAAAAAATAACAAAACCTGACCTGACTATTTATAAATTAAAAATCTCGTCCATCAAGCCTGTTGAAGAAATGGTGCCTAAACCACAGGCTGCGTTCCATCGTTGGACTTCCATGCTTACTCTTTGGAGGAGGTATACTTGATTGAATAAGTACGAAGAAGGTAATGACAGATTAATATATTTCAATTCACGTCCATGGTGTCAATTTGGAACAGTTTTCATAGACATTAATTTTAATGTCTATTGCTGCATAGTGTTCCATTGTCCATGTAATAATTTTGCCACTTATCCGTGCAGCGTAAGAGCTATGTGTTTATAGCCTGCTATATGAGAATTCTTTGTTTTTGACTTTTGTTGAATAATAAACACACATACATGATAAACATAATTATATATCTATTAAACATTTTCGTTTTCCAATTTGCAAGAAATTTGATTATTTTAGATGAGATACGATTTTGTAATTACGAGTGTAAGATTTCATTAAGATGCTCTGCTGATATGAACTCAATGGAAACGAATGATTGTATATAGATGATATATTGATACCCTTCATTATATGATCAAATGGGCAAGATATGATATTGATTGTGTAAAATTTTTAATTTTGGAATTATATATTATTATAATTATAACTTCTTGAATTTTTCATGATGCTTTCGTGGTTTTAGCCTTCGTGGTTTTAGCCTTCGTGGTTTTTTCGTGGTTTTAGTTTTTTTTTTAATTATAAATACATTTACTTGAAATGCACCAGCTGGATTGTGTTAATAACATTATCACGAACGACAACACGACGGGTTACTTGATGTTACCTTGGTGATCTCCGATTCTTGCCGGTTCTACGAGGCCATTTGATCCCCATACAAGAAAGAAGGAATGGAATACAACTAAGAAAGACCTCTGGTAATGTAACTTCATTTTAATTCTAAACCTACATGGTTTATAGATCGTTTATTTTCAATATATTTCATGGATTCTTCAATCGACTTCCCCCTGGATCCTGTGATCTTATGGTTACGGGTTACCCTTCGATGAAGGTGCCCATGCGTGACAGTTGCCCAATGGAAACGACGAACTGTCCGCCAGCTAAACAAAATGGCGGATTCTTACAAAGGTGCAAGTATACGGTAGAGACTATGGGCCTTGGTGGAGATTCAGGAACCAGTGAGAACAATATACGGAGCATTGGGTGCAGTCTTAAACATCAGCATTCCGCTCCTTCTTGGTGATATTTCAGAGCAAATAAATATAAGCGTTAAATTTAGGGTTACAAGACCGTACTACAGAATAAAACATACGGAACATTTGCAAAAATTAGGTAGAAATTTCTAAAAAGCCAGCTAAATTTGGCACTCCATAACAGATAAATACGGAACGCTGCCGAGAAATAAGAGACATCTGGCAATCCTAGTTTAAAATATGTCGATATAACTTCTGCGTTTTAAATAAATTTGGGAGAGCTTGTTCTTGTTTCAATTATAGATATCATTTCCTATCGGACTCGCCATGTGGAAGAAGTAGCATAGATCTTCCAGCGTACTCATTCTCTCTTTCTTATCGATTTTAATACTGCACAGAACTGTTTACCGTAATCGAGATTAATTACATTTTAGCTATTTAGTCTCAACAACTTGAGTAATTTTCAATTTCCTTGCTTCGCTTCTTCCAGAAGACTGTTTCACTTGACAATATTTCGGTGAGAACGGTGACAAGGGCACTAGTTCGGCTTAGAAATGAACAACAGTGTCCGGTTCGATGGACCATGTATAACGATTGTTATATAACATGATATCGTTACGACCACGACAAAGGAAGACAAGCACCAAAGACGAATCAGTGATGAAGCGTTATGTAACTTATTGAGTACTTGGAATACTAATAATGAATATGGTAAACTGTGGCACTGGCTTTTATAGTGGTTATGATTGACAACCGGAAGTACAATAGATAGAGGACTGGGAACTAATTTTCGTTACATGAAATTGGGGTTAAGAATAATACGAGGCTATAAGAATAAATTGCAAATACTGTTAACTATTAACATGTTAACATGTGGCGCGCCCTACTTGGCATCAAATGGGATGACTTCATCTCCAACGATGAGCTTGCGAGAAGAATCGGTAAACGCTGGTGCCTCACAACAGAAGGTCTGATAAAACAGCAGTACACATGGCTCGGCCACTTCCAACGCCATACTGCCAACCAGACCCTGATCAGTGGTCTCCCTGAGGGTAGCCAACGCCCCCCGGGGAGACCAAGACTGCGATGGTTGAATGGCCTGCGACGTCACACTGGGTCCACGGCCGAGGACATCATCGACGCCGCAACCAACCGACAACCCATGCCTAGCGCAACGCGTCGCAGTCAGATGGTGCTACGTAGTAGTAGAAGACGTGACCGCTGAGAAGCGCCATTCATGGCGTAAGGCGTCAACATGATGATGACTGTTAACTATGAGGACTGCTGCAAATTAATAGGGGTACGTTTTATTCAGTCTGGATTTACAATAGATCTGTTTGCTGTTGCTCCAAGTAGAGGTCTGCGAGGAAGTTTGATATGTCTTGGAATTTATGCACCTACAAGTCTGTTTACAGCTTCAGAAAGAACACAACGTCTGCAGAAACCCGTCTGTTCTCCAGGATAGTCAACTCAAGGCTTGCAAGACGAGATTAATAATTATAAGTTCCCAACTATACCATTGGAAACGCAATGTGCAAGTATAACATCGCTAGCGTTGGGCGTTTACAAACTGCTGAATGTTACGTTCGAGATAAGGGCTGGAAACACAATTAGCATACTCCGATATAAGTAGAGAACATCGTTAAGTAGAGACAGAATTCATCTCACTGAAAACATTTAAAATGGTACTAGGCTAATGCCTTACGAAGAACTATCTTATCGAGAACATAAAATCAAGAGACAAGTACACTCCTACATCACGAATAAATGTTGAGAGATTAAATTGATTCGTTATGTATATGTGAAGATCGAGCGTCTATTGTCCCAAATTCATGGCAGTACATTTATCAGCAACTATCGTCATATGTGACAATATACTCGAACATTTCTACTCCTTTCAAACGTCTATTTTGAAGGTGTGGCTTATGTACCTTCGTCTAGTGCAGCGCACGATTGCCTGCCTTTCATGACTCTATCTTAATTATTTGTTTAAAACAGCTGTTTATACAGTCGGAAATTGTAATCTTTTAAACCAAAGCACGCAAAGTTTTCGAAATTTTTGAAGAAAAAAATCTCGATCGTTTTCTGATTGAAGCACTTGTTTTACGATTCACCACCATCATTATCATACGATGTATAATTCTCTTGTACTATTCTTGCCTGATTTTGGATCAATATCCGAACTGTATCTCCACGCTAACTTGATCCCATTGTGCGGCATTCAAGTCATAGTATTTTGGACATTAGATTCGATGATATTTTAATAGTAATTTATATTCTGAGCAGATTTGGTTCTAATTTATTATTCATTCTTGTCCAATCAATGATATTTGAAATATATAGAAATAACTGAAATTGGCTTTAGTCATAGTATTGTTCAAACTCTAGGATACAGTGAAAGTAGTTTTTCTTGATTCGTCTAGTTGCTTGTAAGCACAGCTGCACAGGAAAGATTGAAAGTAGCACTGCAATTAGTTTAATGTTATGTTCGTCTTAGAAAGTAGCATATCATTTCATAGGTATACTTTATGCCAAGTAGATGTGGACTGCGCGAGCAGTATTATCCCTAGCAACTCTGTGCAGCGTGTAAGAACGCAACCAGCGAGGGACCATCTCAGTCTGGCTGCCGCTAAGGAAAAGGGCAAACACTGTTTGACAGGAGGATTTGCAAAAACAAATTTGGGAAATACATGAATAATATAAATGACAAAGAAATCACGACAGAGACAGCGTTGCTGGAGGCACAGTTTCATTTGGAAGACTGGAAATGATAAATGGAAGAGAATTTTCTGCGTGCTTTCCTGAAACAACAAATTGGCATTGCCATTCAAAGAGGAAATGCCGCATCTGTCTTGAGCTCTGAAGAAGTAAAATAGATTTTTAATTTTTAGATTTTTTTTGAGTAGCTATAACTTTAGCATGTTTGTTAGTTTTTAGTTTCAATATGTAGGTTTTTCTTCAAATCGAAATGATTATTCATTTTAATTGCTGAATGAATATAAGTAGCGAAAGAATAAAAATATTCTAGCCGACAGTTCTGTTCTGTCCGGAGCGGGCTCATGTTAAGTTTTGCTGGGAGAAAATGAGTTATTGAAAATACTCGCCAAATCCGACACCACTATCTATTTAAGATTGTCCTTCTATGACAGGTGGTCGCATGCTAGAGGTGCAGAAAGTAAAGAGCAATTTCACCACAGCGCGTAATCTATATAAGGTTAAATATTGATGCTTCGTAGAGTTGTGCCATGCTATTACATCTTATGACAAAAGATAATCATTATTCCATTAACTGACGACAATCACATTGCTTTTAGCATAATTATTGAGATAATATTAATTTTTTTAATTAATAATTAATTTTGTAATGAGGCATCAGCCTCTGTTACAAGAATCCTCAGTTTGAAAACTAAATGCATAGTGAGTTAATCCAATGGTAGAAATTGCACCATTCAATAAGGATAATTTTCAGGAATCAATTTCTTCTCATTCAATAGGAACTATTTGTCGTGGCACGTCCAGAGACAGTAACCACGACGAGCTTTAGTTCTCAGTAACAACTTCTCATTACGAGGACACGAACAGAACTAAATTACGTTACAGAATACAGTGACTCTAGGCTACGACATAACAGCATAGCCTCATGTGCGTCCCTACCCTCGTCCTCAAACCGCGGATGGAATCGCAGAACTTGAGAGTGAGATTTGATCCTTTAATCGAGGCTATGTTTTCAATCTCGGCTCTGTCAGAGACTTGAAAGTCAGAAAGTATCCTAGCTGTAGTTGCAATGGCATTCGGTAGGAAATGAACAATCTGATATTTTGTAAAGTCGCTTATAGTTGAGGCAAGTTGATCAGATTCGGTTCTAGCTGGAAGTCTGACTGCCCACTTCATTTACCGAAGGTAAAGGATTTTGGCAAGGGAATGCCTTGGCTACACAATCGTGATTCAACGCCCTTGACCAGAGTTGCATGTGCGGGGAGAGTTGCATAATGTGCACCGCCGCATATCAATAACATTCAGTTAAAGTAGACAGGGCGTGCTAGACACTCGTTAGCATAATTATGAACTTTTTAGTTTCATTTTCTTACGCAAAAGAGAGAAGTGACAGCAAGTCTGATCATCCCAATTTTCTAGAGAAATCTCAGCTTGTATTAATTCCACTTGAGTTTGTGCTTTTTTGAGATTGGTGGAATCTGTCCTTCCCTCGGGAACATGCGGACACCTGTAGAGGTTAAAACTAGAAGAGCAAAGATCTCCTCCATGGGGGACCTCAGGTGTTTGGTTCATCAACAGGGCAAACACGACAATTCAAGAGCAACTTTTGCAGAAGTTTTGATCTGTTTAAATTGCAGCTTTCTTCTATATGCTTTTCCAACGAAACGCTTCAATGATCCAGGCAAATATATCTGCCAAATTAAGCTCATGTCATGGTTGCTTTTGACCTGCTGAGCTATAAAACATCTTTCAAAGAGTCTGCTAAAGTCAGAAGTTGCCATGAATGGTCTCTAAAGCAAAGCTTGCATAAATTATTCACATGCAAGATTGTGCGTTTGTCGACGCTGATTTGATTGCTCAACGGTCTCGGCTCAAGTTTGCTTGACCAATCGTTGAGCAGATATCCAACTACCTGTTCCGTCGTATTAATCTTTAACGTCGGGTTGCGACAGTCTCTGTTCAAAGAGACAGGCTGTGGATTCAGACGGTGACATCATCATAGGCTGGTTAATCCATAAGACACGCACCATCAACTTCAGTCTAGTCTCTCTTCATTTCAGTTATGGCAAGTATGAAAGTGTTCGTTGGAATTTTGGTTTTGTGCCTTCTGGCCACTTGCTTAGAAGCTAAGAAAGACCCCAAGAAAACAAAAGGTAAGGTGTATTTATTTTTAATAATTTCCATTTTCATTTAATGCAAAATACTTGACACTTTTACATTTGACATGATTCTTGTCACTGATCATATGCACCACCTGATCTTGACAAAATTCAATAAATTTCTCCCAGATTCAACAAAACTTTTCGTAACTAAAAATATAAATTTCTCGAAACCATTCAATTCTGAAAAATTGCTAATTGAATGTAACTTTCAATCGTTGGAGAAAAACCCGAAGAAAGCATTCTTAATGATGGAGGAATTCATTTCCCATAACTCATTTTGAAAACTCTTATCAAAGGATCGTAAAATGTTTCGCTTTTCACATTTTTCTAGCGTTTATGTCTGGAGCATTTTGTATTCCCACGCGGATAGACGCGTTTCAAGCACGTGTTTACTAGACACCAGCATTGAAAGGTGGTCGTGTCGTGAAAAATGGCCTGCGAGTGTAGATGAAACCGTCTAAAGACTGGTAGCTGGCTCAGCTCAACACAAAAGAGACGGGACTGAGACCTGTCACGTCACTCACATGGGTCCCACGTTTTCCTGAATCTTTTATGGCATGCGGCGGAGCTAGCAACGCTCGAAGATTATAACCCAAAATCCCACCTACTATTTTCTGTAATATAATATACATTTTAAGCAAACTATTTTCTGTATAGTTTCTAAAGCTAGCGCACGAAAATCTGCAAATCAGAACTTACAGTAAGACAGACAGTTCGAAATCTAAGATTGTTCGAGGCTTGTTTAGGGATCAAAGAGTCATTCGATAATCAGTTCTAATTACGCTATGAAATTCATTTTAAACTTTTATTTACTTATTCTAGAATATTGCTAAACAAAATAAAGACAAAAACTACACAATTGTTTATGAGAAAAGCAACTTAGCATTTAAAATAGGTCTGGGATGGCCTAGGTATTTAGCTCAAATTAAGAAAAAGCTGAGACAGAAGTGATCTAGTTTTACAACTACCACCAAAAATTGCAAACAGATAATCCATGAGACACTGGAGCGTAATGCTAGTCAATCAGACTCTTCTCCAAATCATTAAAATGATTATTCTTACAACCCTTGATTGAGCTCGATGTAAGACTCCAGAAATTGTCATACATATTTCTATATCTATACTCTGGCAGAGGTGGTAAAATTAGAAGAACAACAAAAAACATTTCAAAATTGTTGAGAAACCATGATCAAGAACTCTGCAAATTTATCACTTCTACGTTTTCTTCATCGTATTTATTTTCAGATAAACAGATAACTCACAAAAATAATTCTGATAAAAATGTATAATACAATGTAATTAACTTCAAGGAAATTCACACGCCGAGTTTGTCGCATAAACAACACCCAATATGAAAACTATTGTGACCGTTTGGTCAAACTTAATCTTGAATCTCTTGAACTAAGATGGGTAAAGTTTGACTTGCATATAGAGTTTTAAACAATCTGGTTCATCTACCAATGGATGATTTATCTACATACGAAGTCGCAAGTATGCCATACGTGGTCATTCCATGAAGCTGAATAACATGCCAGTCCGTGCAAATGCAAATAATTTTATCAAGAACTTCTTTTGCTCCCGTGTGGTCCCATGATGGAACGATCTACCTGATGATGTTGTCACTGCGCCAACATTGTCTTGTTTCAAATGTCGTTTAGACAAAATAAATTTAATAAAATACTGCAAACTTTTATAGGGCTTTGCGTAAGTGATATTTATATTCTGTATTTGCCTTTCGTGTTCAATTTACGGAAAATATATCAAATCAATCAATCAACTTCCATACAATTGCGAGCTATAAAATTAGTCTAGAAATATTTACAATACTGCTACTAACCTAGTTATTCAGAAATAAGAAATTAATAAAAAACCTGAGCACTTCTTGGATGGAAATCTAACTCTCTCATGGGTAAGTAAACCAAGGTTGCATGCTTTGTCAAGGGAATAATCTGATTATGGATCTGTTCTTCCATGTTGATCAGGCTCAAAGAAGAGCGAAGGAGCGAAACACGAGGCTATAGAAGAGGCAGCAACGGAGCCAAAACAGCCTCAGCCTGACAGTGACAAACCAGAAGAGAAACCAAGCGATGCAGCACCATCAGAAAATGCAGAACGTCTTGAAGATAATCCCTCAGCTGAAGAGCCAAAGGAACCAAAAGAACCGAGCGAAGCAGACAACCAAGAAGTGAAAAATGCTGAAGACGAACAACCAGACGAACAAGAAAAGAAACCAGCCGAAGCACAAGTAAGTTAAAAACAATGTCTCTATCGTCTATCTATATCAGGAAAAAAAGTATGTTAAATAAATTAAATATAGATTATTGTAAACATTTATAAAGTACTCTTACGTAGTTCTCACAAAGTGCAGACCTGATGCATTTTGGGATTTAAGCTAGTACAGTCACGTGTTTTTGAGCTGAAATCAACAATTTGACAGCCAAGAACAATAATTATTTGAAATAGACAGAAAAGAGTACGGTTGAATGCGCTTCAAACAAAACAATTTTCTGATGTCAGCACATGGGGCAGAGGTCAACTAGCATAAATCCCAAAATGCATTGAAACTATAGACACTTCGTCAGTTGCATGGAAGTTAATTATATTGTATTAGACACTCTTGCCATAATGTTTACCTATTAAAACAACAATTCTGTATCATGAAACTATAATTCATGTATAAAGTATACAGTGCTACAGGATATTGCATTTTCAATCACAAAATTAAAAATATATCAATAAAATAGCGTTCCTAATAGTTTACAGGGTAAACGTTTCTTACTTGCTTTTAATGCAACAGAGAATATCTAAAACGCTATTTTCCCGTTGGATTGCAACCGAAATTCGTTGGATTACAAAGTACGCCCTATTCTCTTTTCGAAGAATTGAGTGCTAATAAATAATAATAATAATAATAATAATAAAAAATTTATTTCATCGGTTTGTCGTCTGAGATCCCATTGACAGATGAGGTATAGTTAGGTTGAACTATGAGCTTTTATTTTAAGATCCCCAGCCAGTATACAGTATTGCACACTGCAAAAATAGTGTTCCGATTTTAAGAATAAAATTTCTCATTTCAAGAAATATTATACTTAAATCTAGTAAGCAAATAGTCACAATTGTTCATGATGTAAGCAAAAGATTACTAAGCCAGATATGAATATTGCTATTAATTGTTCTTCCATCAACCAAGTCTTATTTTAAGAAAATTGATACCTGAAACAAGAAAACAAGTCTTGCCTGGAAAATATTTTTTGTGGATTTATTCTTAAAATATTGAGATTATCAAACATTATTAGTACTAAATATCCTTCTATGATCTATGAGCTGACAATACTAATTTAAATTAAATTAAATCAATCACCAATAGGGAATAAAGCTTGCTTACTTTGAAATGGACGTAATCATGTGTTTTGAATAATTTTTTAGAAAGAAGACGAGACACCTGCAGAGGAGGCCAGTCAATCATCTTCAGAGCAAGCAGGCGAGAATGTAAGCGAGGCAGGCCTCTCAGAGAAACAAGAAGCATCCGGAGATGCGCCTGATGGAGACGAGGAGGACCAACAGGAGGTTCAAGTAGACTCTGAGAAAGCAAAAGCAGCCTGTGAGTCCCTAATAGTCAGCAGTTATACATCTTCTGCTCCATGTGGAAAATTCGTTTGTGTAGCTGAATGGATTTTTACATGGTAACCTGATGAAAAGTCACACACAGCCGAACACATTCGAAAATTTGGGTAAAAATGAGCTTCCATCAAATATTTTCTTAAATTTGCCAGCTGCTGGTGCATTGGTATTGGCCGAAGAACATGGCAATTCTAAAAGGGTTGACATTGCTCATAACTATGCTAGTACATGCAGTTCTTTTAGTTCAGAGGGCCATGTGAATTTCCACTTTGAGTGGCCACTAACCAAGCTACTTCCATAATATTCAAGAGAGCTGTTGCTCTATACGGAAGAGCACACGCCAGTCTACCGTAGACAATGCATTAAATAGTACAGACGCTATAAAACTACAAGAGAAAAGCCAACAACACCCACAGCACACCTGCGCATGCATATACTGTATAGCGTTGGCATAAAACCTTTTATTGAGATTTCTAGACAGACAAGGTGTTTTGTCGATTTTCTGCTGTTGATTTTGTTGTTGTCGTTGTTGCTGCTGCTCATAATATCTGTGCAGGAAACTATAGTAATTCTTCCTTCATCTTTCTCTGTAGTCCAGTGTAATCTCAGCTTCAGACGGGTCGGATGCTTCAGCGATAAGGCTGGCAAAGAGCGACCACTTTCAGCTTTCATAATGAATGATGCCAAATTCGGATTGGCCCACAAGAAGAGCTCAAAGTCACCATCAGCCAAGGACTTCGACAAAGAGCTGCCCTCATTTGCGTGCAAATGCGCCAACGCTGCAATGAAACAAGGAAATGCTATCTTCGGAATCCAGAATCTTGGTGAGACCTGTTGTCATACATTCCTGTTATACTCCAGTAGCTAAAAAAAGTTCCGAGCAAGAAGGAGATGGCTGTCTGCACGCTGCTGACATTCAAAGCAGCTAATAAATTCTCATTTACTCATACTTATTATGGTTACTGCATTTTCATAAAAGATCCTTTGTCCACAAGGGAACAGTCGCGCGACCCATATATATACTGTAAGCAAAATGAGATCATAGAACATATATACTTATTGAAAGGTGGAGCAAAGTTAAAGAAGTTAGATGGTCTCCACTAGTACGATCAATCAGGCTGTGACAACATGCATCGTGATTGCTTTGGCCTCATTGTTTCAATAAAACGACGAAATTTATGTGAGTCTATTCAATTTCTGTCCTAGCTGAATGCTGGTCGGGCGCTGATGACTCAAAGTACGATCGTGATGGCAAGTCAGAGAGCTGCGTAACGTACGGCTACAAGCCATGCTTGGAATCTTCTGATGTCTGTGCTGGCAACAAGCACACCAATTTCGTCTACTATGTCGACTCCGAAAGCCACACCAAGAGCAAAGTCGAAATGGATCAGGAACTTGCCAAAATCAAGAAAGCCCAGAAGATTTTGCAAAAGGCTGAGAAAGACGCAGCAAAGAAAGCCAAAAAGGATAAGAAGAAGAAAGGTGAGTTAAAATGATATTTAAAAAATGTGAATGGATGATAAAGCTTAGCAGCACAGGTCTGTGAATCATCTCCGGCTCGACGGACCATTGATAAAATAACAAACACCGCAAGTCTAACTCATCTCCGGTTTGACGGACCATACAAATTGGCATTGCAGAACCAAATTAAATAACGGAATGACTGTATCCAGAGTAAACAGATTTTCCATGCACATAAAATTAAAAACATAAGGAGTGTGATGTTAGATAGGATGGTGACATCGAGGAGACACAGGATTGCATGTGCGAGCCGCAACAATTCTAAGCTCAAGTGAATGCACAGTTACTAAACAGAGGACGTGGATATGATAGTAATTATAAGCTATAAGAGCGCATGTACGGACAGAGTATGCCGTATACATTGATTAGAACAATAACGGTAAATTGCAAGGAACGAAATTATACTATTTTGAATTTAGCATCAATGTCCAAAAGCCTTTCGACGACTTTTGTGCTCCCAGTGACATCTCATGACGAAGACACGAACAGAACTAAATTAAGTTACATAATACGGTGACTCAAGGCTACGACATAACAGCATGACATTATTAGCACCAAGGAGATTACAACATCTAAGAAGATAAGCAGAAACATGACAACCAATAAGTGTGACGACAACATGAAATACACAGCCACCACAGCACTAATTTAAATACCGCTTTGATTAGCAGAAATATTACTCTAGAAAGCCCAGATAATAGAAATAGAAATGATTTCTTATGTAAATGTGTGACATTTAACTTTTGTTTGATATTTGATATTTTCAGCTACAAAGAAAGCCGAAGTCAAGAAGTCCAAGAAGCATGGAAAACATCATTGATCTCTCTATGATCTGATACAGGGAAATTGAACCTGAACAGAAGACTGCCCCTGCAGCGTAGGAAGAACGGATCGAACAAAACTGACACAGTTGTCATCCAAATAAACATTCAATTGACGCAACGGTTTAGAATTTTGCTACAATTTTGTTATTATTGCTACCCCAATAACGAACTTAGAAGTTTTCCATTGAATCCGATACGGTGATGTGTCTTGGAATAAAAATTTCAAGAAAAAAAAATCTCAAATGCTTCATTGAATTGTTTTGTTGTAAACGCTCAAACGGTTTCAACAGTGTGTATTCCAGTTACAGTTATTCATTGAACATCAGATAGTAAATAGAACCTCGTTCGTAGGTCTTCAGCCATTTTAGCTCCCATCTAAAGAGGTCAATGAAAGCAACCAATGAAATTACTCTGATCCACACCAGATGATACTTCTGATGTAGCTATACCATGAGCCAATCAAGCAACATTAAGCTATAATCAACAAATGCACAAAGCCACACGTATTCGCATATCGCTATACAGTATGCTATAGATAAAATTTAATTCTAGCGTAAAAACCACGTAATACAAATCAAAGTTACGCGAAGCTATTTTATGTATCGGCCCACAACAAATAATAAGCCATCTTATTATGAGGAAGCTCATCTGCCACGCCTGGCCTTTGCTGATAATGTGGCTCTTCTTCAAAACAACCATGTACTGTAGTTGACGGCACTGTCATACGTCTATACCATTCGGCAAGTAATATTGGGCCTCTCTACGGATAGCAGCAATGAAGACTCGAAGGGCAAGGTCATCACATCGGTTTCTCGACTAATTCATTCGTGAACCAATCAATCGACCAATGTAAGACATCACAATAATGCAGTTCAAATAATGCGATTGAGCTGAGTATCCTATTTTCCGGTGACAGTCAAACAATCTGCATGGAATATCCGACAATTCATAATAGACGAACTGAATAACTTTCAGAAATCAGAAGCGAGGCTGACATTCACTCGTGTCCAGCCCTCCATTACGACAAATGGTTGCGCGGACTCGATCTTTCCCTCTCGCAAAATAGAAAGACAGATCTCAGAAAAGGCACAAAATGACGACTGCTGCCCGTCCAACTTACGCGGCAGCCCGCGGAGGAACAGGCAAAGGAGAGGGAAATCTCTCTGTGTTGTCAAAGCAGTACTCAAGTAGAGATCTGCCGTCTCACGTGAAGCTCAAACAGAGGTAAAATATAGCCTACAGTGTTGTTGCTTTGTGGCCAATTGAAGTGAAAGATCAGTACATCATTCGTTTGTTTCCATCTTCGAGCCTTCAATTATAAATTTATAAACTATATTAAAACACTTTATGTTGATTTGAAGCAAAAGAAAATAAGAAAAACGTCACTGGTAGCCTCAGTAGAGCGTGCAGAGTCATAAGTATTGACTGCCAGTCTGTTACTAGCCCTAGGGAAAGACCTTGCAGCTTTGCGCCGAAAAATGAGTGAGGTGATTCATCAAACCCTTTCCATTTATTCCCTTCTGTACTCTCAAGTGTCACTCCATCCTTCAATGTTCTTTTCTATAGCCATTGTAGCCGAAACTGAAGCTAACACAGACATAAACGTTTTCATAGATTTTGGCCGACAGAACAAAGATATGTTTTGGTTAGCCTAGATGGAGATAAAAATTTTATTCAGCAAGATACGCTCTAAAGAATTCATTCGCTAATTTGGTAGGTTTATGAATGTTGTAAAGGAGTTGTGTGAAGGTTGAACAATAATAAGGGTGAGCATAAGGAGCCAAGGCTACTGCACTGTGTTGGACTTGCAATTCCCCAAATAATCAAGTAAATATAGTATCTACATGCAGTTTGCTTGTTACGTCAAATGCTTAAGGAAAACTTTGCAAATATATTCTGAGCCGTACTGTGTACAGCTTGTCCAGTCTGGAAAGTTTGTATGTTACGCCGAAGATCTTTGCTGGCTCCTATTTGGTGATTGGCATGGCGAATGCCACAGAAATTTGGATGCTTTAATACTAAACACTGTTACAATTATCCTGTTTTGGTGTGGCATATTCTTTAGTGCAGCACTCCA
The DNA here is from genome assembly GCA_900245855.1 of Calvadosia cruxmelitensis. Classification (NCBI taxonomy): domain Eukaryota; kingdom Metazoa; phylum Cnidaria; class Staurozoa; order Stauromedusae; family Kishinouyeidae; genus Calvadosia; species Calvadosia cruxmelitensis. Next base: position 14,822 of record OFHS01000412.1, read on the forward strand.
TGGTATAATCTTTGGAGCAAACAAAACAAACTTTCCACACTGGTAGCTTGTTGGCAAAACAGAAGGAGGTGTAAGCCGCACTATGTGGCTCACGGGCTGAAAGAGTTAAACAAATCGAATTTTATCTATTTACATTTCTTTACTTTAATGTCCAGGCAGAGTGGTCAAAACACTACTGAAGAATTGCGCAGCTGGGATTTCCGCAAAGATCTTGAAGACCGAGAGCGTGTTGCACTGAAGGAGAGAAGCAAAGAGAAGGGATCACGTTCATTCTCGGAGGTATCGTCAAAACGTTCCAAACTTGAGCACATAACACCGGCAAATCTGGATCAGGACGATCCTGTGGATGATAACGATGATGCCGATTCAGATGACAGGTGAGTTGTTGCGATTGGTTGAGGACTGTGTGGTGGACCCTGTCCCTATTGACAGCCGTCAATGGAGCCTTCTCTGTACAGGTGGCCACTAGTTTACTTTCCACTGTAACATTAATGACGTTTTAGTTTTAAGATCAAAACGAAAATTGAGAATACAACCTGTTATACGTAGGGTTACCAGACCACAGAGAAAAAATATGGAGCATTTGCAAAATCTTGTAAAATCTCTTATGCAAAATCTTGTAGAAATGTCTAACAAAATCAACTAAATTTGGCACTGCATAGCATATAAATACGAAACGATTCCGGGAAATAAAGGACATCTGGCAACCCTAGATATACATGCACTCAACCCCGCCAATAACGGTTCCGCCATTACCCGAATTTCGTTAATAGCAGTGAATGTTTTAGGTCCCAATGATTGTTACGGTCTGCCTTTGCTAAATATATCCGCCAATACCGGTGTCGCCAATAACGGTTTTTCGTCTATTTCGGTTTTTAATTCTGGCCCCAGACGACAAATAATTAGCAATTATCGGCTTTTGAGTTCCTCCAAATCAATCCGCACGATATTGATTCAGCTTTGAGGTCATGAACGCGTATTCTGGCATCTCCTTGTACTTGGATAGCCATGCTTCCGTTGCAGAAAGCAGCAGAATAAAGCTGGTAGCATTTCAGGACAAAATTGAGTCTGTAGCTCTATCGTCTCTCCGACAGACAACGATGACTTCTTATTTCAATCGTAAATAACAATTGTGCAATAATTGTCTGTAATGTGATGGTTAGCTGATTTCTGCTGGTATAATAAAACAGAGGATTACGTCATTTTCAATGTTTTGCCTATACCGGATTTCGCCAATAACGGTTAAATCTGGACCGTCTCCAGCGCACCGTTATTAGCGGAGTTGACTGTAATGTACATGAAGTATCATTGAACACAGAGAACAACCAATAGATAGAGAAGGGAACATGCGTTGCGAGTATCGCTAGGAAGCTCTTATGAATATATGTGAGACAAGCACTTTGCATTGAATGCATTACCACCTACATGGATCAAAGTCTAAATCATGACATGAATATATTAATCGTTTATAGTAACAACGCTAACATTGTAGTTTAGGCACACTTTGGGCTGAGTTTTAAAATGCGATTGAGCATCAGAGGCTGGCTTCTTGCTCTGAACACCAATCTTAATGCTGTTCAGTGTTCATACATTGTAATGGGCAGTTGCTTAAAGCAACCACTATGACATTCGGCTGACTATAGCGTTTCGTTCATGCGTTGCATTTTGTGTCATTCCAGTGATGACGAGGATGACACTGAAGCACTCTTGGCTGAACTGCAACGTATCAAGCGAGAACGAGCCGAGGACGCAGCCAAGAAGGCAAGAACATCCTGCTAATTATTATTATTGTTATAGATTTAATGGCATTGTCATCGTTATTGTGCCACAAATGACATTGCTTGCTGATTGCAGAGACGTTTTGCTGATTGCTGCAATGGCATTGCTGCTGTTTTGGTCGCATAGTAGAGTCGTATATTTCCTCACAAGTATACATCTCAACAGACTACCACCTAAAGCATAGCATCGCTCAGTCACTACCAGTGCCGTTTTAAGGGTCGAGAGGGCCTAAAGCACTTTACCAAAGAGGGGCCTAATTTTTAACGATCAAATAGCCCGGAACTTACTATTGTTAAAGTGTTCACCCATTGGCATATCAAGGATGTTTCTTTTGCCCACAAACAGAAAATTAGGAAACATTAGCTCAATAGCACTCTGCAGTTGATTGCGCACTGCACTAGATCTCAACATACTGTAAAAGTGTAAATTTGAAATTTTGAATTGACATTGATAAAAGCCTATCCAGACCGAGGGCCTAAAGCACATGCTTTGAGTGCTTATTGGTTAAAACGGCCCTGGTCACTACACAGTGCTGCACGCTTATATCCGGGGCCATTGTATCAGCCAAGAGGGCCTAGAGGCTAGAGCACTGTCCCTGATAAGGGAGCCTATCTTGGATGATTAATATACTGAATGAAATTTATAGCTCTGTAAGAATTTCTCACGCTTGAGACGTCAGACAAGTTGCTTGTGCTCACATCCAGCAAAATGAGCAAGCTTCATTCAGTGGCACTCTCATTGTATTTTCACTTTTTACAATTGAAGTATTGTAAATTGAAATGCTGGAAATTACCACTGAACAGGGTCTATCGAGAGTTCCAGACTGAGGACCTGTAGCAAGTGCTTTGTGTGCCAACTGGATAAAATGGTCCCAAATGGCAATGTGTTAGAACAGCGTGAATGGTACAGTCTTATGATAGACTAATTATGAGTTATTTTGTCGACAGGAGGCAGAGAAACGTGTTGATGACGAGCGGATACGGACAGAAAACATAATGACGGGAAATCCATTGCTTAATCAGAACGCACAGTTTTCTGTCAAGAGACGGTAAGGCAACATTCAATGAATCAATCGATCGATCGATCGATCAATGTATATAAACAAAGGTCCAAGGCTAGGATTGACCTGTTGATAGAACCACTCAAGGACAGGACAGCTTCATCTTGCTCTTGCAAGTGAGTCGGAATTATTAGACAACCAAGAGATAGCTATCACTTTGATTCAGTAGACTCTGCAACCTGTATTCTGGAAGCACATTGTACATTTTAGTCCAATGCCCAATGGAATGACCGATTGGTAGCACTATGGATTTGGGAGATTGATAAAAAAGACAGTGCTACAAGCCAATGCGACACAGAGGCACACGGATGATTAAATCCTACTTTGGTCATTGTTTACTGTCGTTACTTGTCTATGTTGTCATGCACAATTGACATTCAAATGATTCAATAACAAAATTCTTGATGGAGATAAATGAAAAGGCTCATCACTGAATGTGCTGATGTTGTCCAATGCCGTTATCTAGTGGTTGTGTCATATTTCGTTGTTCTATACAGATGGGATGACGATGTTGTGTTCAAAAACTGTGCAAAAGACGACGAAACGGACAAGGTAAATGCACAATGTACCGTTGCAACATGCCATACACTTTTCTGTGGCTCAGCACAAATGTAACGAAATGATGTTTGTTAGGCATGACCTACAAGATTGGCTAATATTGCATATGAGAGCACTGCCAGGAAAACATTAATAATTATTGTATCCTACCATATGAAAGTGCTCTAAATAACTCTACCAGCTTCATTCCATTTGTGCTGCTTTGGGGGAAAGTGTTGCTGTGCTTTGCTAGCATCGTATTATGTTTCGCTTGATCTCTAGTTTTCTTTGTTTGTTTAATGGCTGCTGACTGTTGGTTACAGCATGAAATATCGTCTCTTTTGTCTCACCATATGACTGTACTTTGGTTATGATGCAGTACATCTTCGGCACTTACGATCAGTGCCGTTTCAAGCGCCGGGAGGGCCTAAAGCACTTTACTCAAGGGGGACCTAACTTTTGATGATTAAATAGCCCGAAAATTGCTATTGTCAAAATGTTCATCCATTAGCAGATCAAAGATTTTGCTTTTGCTCACAAACAGCAAGTTGCAAAAGATATGTTCAGTAGCACTCTGCAGTTGATTGCACACTGCACTAGATCTCAACACACTGTAAACTTGAATCTTTGAACTGGCATTGAGAAGGGTCTACCCAGACTGAGGGCCTAAAGCACGTGCTGTGAGTGCCTACTTGTTAAAACGGCCCTGCTTATGATGCAACCTCTTAATCCCTCCCTTTCCCGTTTGCCCTTTATCGTGTTAACAACCCTATCCCTTGTGTAGTTCTCTGCTATGTCTCACAACAAAGAGCACGTGCACCGCCGACCACACTTATACTTCTTGGTACTCTGCCATTTCCCCTGTCAGGACTTTTATTAAATTTACACCTTGTCATGACTTAAATGTACATTCGAAAATGATCATTCGTTTCTATTTGTATGTACTTTCTCATGTGATGTTGGCTGAAATATATCTATTTATCTAAATCCCATTCAAGTAGTTTCAACTTACAGAAATTTAATTTGCATTAGGGCTGCAACTAAGGGCATATGAGCTTGACTCAATGTGTTTCTTTTGACATTCAGAATCGTGGATTCATCAATGATACGCTTCGTTCTGACTTTCACAAGAGATTTATGGAGAAATATGTGAAATAACTCTGGACGTTCATTGCATTTAGCAGAAGACCACCATCTGGTTGATCCGACCATCTCTGTATAGAACCTGTACATAGCTCTCAGACAATAGTCGTGTGGTCTCGTGCATGTTTACCTCACAACGATTGTGTCATTAGCTCTATTGCTTGATAGCTTTGTGACTAAATCATCAAACGAGAAGTTAATTATTAACGGTGTGTTGGGTTTTTGTAAATCTGTCACAAATTAATATACATAATTACCTTGTATATTCATTGGTATTATCTGGCGAGCATTTTTATCATTTTGACTCTGTAGATGTTGTCTTGTGCCTGTTTGCCTTTTACTTTCGTTTGATTTTCATTGGATCTCAAGAAGATCAAACAGGTCGAGATCATCTCATTCATTCCTTTTAAATGTTATTTTTGAATATTCTACTCAGTTTGTGCATATTTTAAATCTAATCTTATTCTTTGAATCAGTTCAGACAACTGTAATAATAATAATAATAATGGCTTTTATTACAGTACTTCCACTGGGTGGCCCTTCGCCTGTAAAATACATAGCAATCATGAAATTTAGTAACTTAAATAACTTAAATACATAGAGTCTTTCACTAATACAAAGTAATCAATTATCAATGACTTAAATTAGGTGAAATTCAAACTTAATTAACTTAATTAAGGCTAAAAACATTCTATACATAAATATACTAATAAATAAATAACTAATTTTGGCTAAAAATGTGCTGTCTGACCTTCGTGCAGAATTCCTTAAAACAGTTTATATTACGTAAATTGCCAGGCAGGGGATTAAAAAGTTTGGCAGCAAGGTCTTGAAAGGTTCCAGTTTCCATTGGAACTTTGAGTGAAATGGCAGAGGCCGATCTTAGCTTATAAGAATCTACTTGTGCACGTTGAGATTTAGGTATTTCGGCCAATTGCTGCTGTACACTGCTTTGTGCACAGATTTTAAAATGTTAAAATTTCTCCTTTGGTTTATCGTCAGCCAGTTTAAGATTTTAAGATCTTCCGTTAGTGCAAACCTCCCAAGCACAAATCCCGCGCATACATTTTGTAGTGGCTGGAGGCGCTTCTGTTGGTATATGGGTAGCGGCAAGATGACTTCGCAGGCATAGTCTAGCTTGGAAAGCACAAGGCTTTCAACCATCTGCTTGGGTATGTTGAAAGGAGCGAGATGTTTTAGCTTTCTCAGAATGGCGAGAATACCATAACAGGAGGATAGGACGCTGGCAATATGTATATCCCAAGTGAGATGTTCGGTGATATGAATGCCAAGCAACTGTTGTCTTTTTAAATTTTTAATTGCATCGATGTTTTTCAAAAAACCATTGGAATATAAGAGAAAATAAGGTAACTTAAATATATGCAAAACCGCTCACCTGTAAAGAAGCATTGTGGCAATCTGCAGGATGCACCGTAGACGGTAAATTTAAGTTGGATGGAAAATATGTCACTTAGAGTGAAAATAGACAGGTGGCCTTTATGTCCAGGTTGATTTCTATAAAAGTATCATTTTTTGGTTATGAAAAGTGGCCTTTATACACAGGTGGCTGCTCTAGAGAGGTGGCTGCCAATATAGGTTTGACTGTACCAACAAAAATCAACACCAATGATGTATTCTCTGGATTCCTATTTCAGTCACCCATTTACTCAACTGACAAATATTACATATATCTACAGAGTGGAGATCAAAATTGTGTTCCGACGACAGAAACCTGCCAGGTCAATTCTTCGGAATCATTTTCAAAACCGATGTTACTTGATGATAAATATCTCTATGTACTACAAACCTACATATATACAATAAAACTAGACACTTTGCAAGAACTTTGACCTCCACGGGTGACATGACGGCCAGGCAGTGAGGTTAGATCTCACCCTGCATAGTCTGACAATTGTAACCTGATTCGAGCACAAGTTTCATTCTTTTACGGGTGTAAACGTGTAACTTGTCCCAAACAAACTTGTCCTTTTTGGCTCTATCTGCATTCCCGCATTTGACGATCCAGCAGCAAGTGGAGAGGGCGGTGCGACATATTTAGGTTTGACAAAGGTACAATTGTTCTGAGTGGAACGTGTGTCACAAAACAGAGATGTGTTACTGATGTTATAACTCGATTGATTGGCCGCATTTGTGAATGAATGTTCGCTTCCGGAATCATCATCGCAAGATAAACCATTCATTTCTGCATGATGATCAGGGGACGAACAAGTTGATACACTGCCATTGCTCATAGATGGATGAAAACATTGAAGACGCTTCGGGGGACTGAAATATGATTCAGCATCATCTGGGTCCACTACAACAGAGAATGAAGATAGTCCAACATCAAACACTAATACAATTCCAAACTGGCAATACAGTGAAACCAGTCTGTAACGATCACCATTGGGACCTCAGAAAAAAAGACCTTTATAGACAGGTGGCCTTTCTGTCCAAGTTGATTTTTATAAAAAGTGTCATTTTGGGGTTATGAAGAGTGACCTTTATTTTATACAGAGGTGGCTGCTCTGTAGAGGTGGCCGCTAATGCAGGTTTGACTGTACAAGATCTACAGCTTACTGAATCCTATTTTCTATCAAAGATAAACCACAGCCTCCGTCGCAATTGCCCAGGTAAAATAAAATGCTGCTTGTTTACACGGTACCCTACGGAGTCAACCAGTATCAATTGGGAGATGTGTTTCTATAGTTTGAGCAGCAGTATATTAAGCTTAAAATTCATCCGCCCTACTGAATATCAGCTTATATAAAATAATAAATAAATAAAATGACGTTCCTCCTGATACAGGAGCCGTGTCAGACATCGCGGTCGAGGGCGAGCTTTCGCAGGTGCGATATGGCGCCTAACTGGTCTGGGGCATTGCAATCCAGAAACAGTCGATCGAGATACGTCAAAGATCTTCCTTGACCTCGTCTTACAGGTGCCGTTGGACGCCACGTGAAGATGTTTTGCACTGGCTGGGGACAGTACTGCTCGGCTCTGATGATGTGCCCTGCCATCTTCAAACGACGGCTCCTCAGCAGCTGGCTTGGAGGGATCACATTTGCGCGTCGATAAAGTTCATCATTCCTGATGTATTCCGGCCAGTGTATATTATAGACCGCACGCAGGAGCTGGGCGTGGGTGGCATCTACAGCCTTTTTGAGGGAGGTCGTCAGTGTCCATGTGGCAGCGTTGTACAGCAGGACAGACTGAATGAGGGATGCAAATAAACGGATCGCAGATAGTCAGGCAGGGATTTCGAACGAAGCACTGGTGTTAGCCTATTTATCGCGATCCAAGCGTGTGCTCGGCGTCTGGCAAAATCATCTTTGACGCTAGGATGATTTTTATATCAGCTTATGAAAGCCATCAAATTACCTCCAATTGTACATTGTCTAAAAAGAACATCTATATACCATCAGATAGCATGACAAACGAATCTGTTATATTACATCAACTGATATACCATATGAGCTGTATATAGTCAAACCTGTATTAGCGGCCACCTGTGTATAAAGGCCACTTTTTATAACCACCAAAATGACACCTTCTATAGAAATCAACCTGGACAGAATGACCGCCTGTCTATATAAGTCATTTTCCTCAGGTCCCAAAGTTGACCATCATAGACAGGTTTCACTGTAGCAGACTTGCTGGAAAAACATCACAGTGCAATAATTATGTACCAAACATTACTCACATTTCCGTTTCGACGTAAATGCACTTGGTCGAATGGTATTTGGACTGAGACTCCTCCTAGCCAACAAAGACAGATAATTATACCCATTCTAGTCACAGAGCTCTCTGTACATAAAATTTACAACAAAGCAAAGTGTTTCTTCAAGCAGTATATTTGGGTCTATTTGCAGTACAACAAGCTGGTTTTCCAAGACAGATCCCAGCTAAAATGCAGCCAAAGTCAGCTTAAAGTGCCTTCCTACTGCAACTACACAGAGGGATTACTAACAAAAATAATCAGCAGCAAGGACATGAAGCAAATGGTAGTTGCTACATTTAGACAAATATCAACAGATGGAAGTTTTTGACACAGAAATCATGACTCTCCGAATACAGCACAAGGTAAGACAATAGACACATTCCTAATCACCACGACACACTGCCAAGATAAATAGCACCTCACTGGCGAAACAGGAACTGCGCAATGACTTTAACCAATATGGAAATGAGATAACAATGTTCACAGTAACGAGGCACATTAACATACACGGTCAGTAGTGTGGAAACTTTACGTGGAAAATAGCCAGGAAAGATTTTTTGACTGTGTGGATATTAACAAGACGTAAAAGATCATATACCTTGTAAAAGATCTTTGTTGCGGGCTGAGTGGAAGTGGTCCTGGGCTTGGCGTGAGACTGCGAGTGTAGTGCTACAAGGAAACAGAAACACTGGTTAAAAGGGAGTTGCAAGAGAACAGAAAGTCATTACAACTGGGTCTGTTGCATTTGCCAATCAGGTTTATTGACAAGATAGCTCTTGGAAGAGTAGGACAGGGACTTCTGAGCAGGCCTTAGCTAGTGCAACAAAAAGTGGGCCATTAATAAGCGAGTTGGGGCATCTAAGTGAATTGGGACATAAGTGGAGTAATTAGCAAAACCAGTATGGCATGCGGAAGTCAACCAAGAAAGATACGAAGTGATGTAGGGCACTATTCAATGGAATAATAATCAAGTTCTTCTTCTGCCATCCCATCAACCTACCCTGTCCAGCAGGCGCACAGGAGAAGGAGACGGAGACGAAGTGGATGATGAAGAGAACACAAGAGGAACTTCCTCTAATGAATGTCGCCGATCGTCCATCATTGAAAATGTCTTGTCAGTCTATAAGGCCAAAGAAGGCACAGTCACGTTACTCGTGTGACACATTACTAGTGATCTATTGTCATATCGCCAAGCCAACATGGATCAAGGAAGAACATAGCAAACACAAAATTTGTAAAATAGCAAACCATTTGTATTGTACATGTTGTATTGTATTTTAGTTGTTTCAAAAACTTGTATTCTGCCGTGCAAGTTAATAAGAGAGCATGCAACAGTTACCATTCAAGGTACGTTTTACAGAATACTGAGTCTAAATAATCAGAGCAAATGAATAAATTATAGAACATCACTGCCTGAAACGGGCTCTTGCCACTGCTATAATAAACAATTATTATAAAAACGATTCATGGAGATCAAGCTTGTCAGTAAGAGTAATTTGGTTATAATTGCCTTAGTTGGTTCTCAAAAATAACTCATTAATTAGTCTCAAGGGACAAAATAAAAATGCAAGAAAACTAGTGTAACAGCTAAAAATCAAATTGTAGTAGTTAATTTGTTGCTACTATTCAATCTCTCATCAACAGCTAGTTGGAAGATGGCGCTCTCAGACATCTCAAACACAAAAGTCACGACTGACCAGTTCTGATCATGTTGACATCCAAAGAACCAAGATTACACAAGACAAGCCAGACACATAGCAAACGGTTAACAATGAACAATGGACAGGTTAACAATTAACAACAAGCAGTCAATCGCATTATACAACAACTTGATTGGGCTTTGAATATTTGTAACTAACTGAATATTCCTTTGATTTTGCGTAAAGTCCAGAAGGTCTCGATAGCAATCATCTGCAACGAGCAACATCCATGCTAGCACAAACTATTGCTTCTCAGTATTTCAGCTGAAGCAGGTGTTTATAGTTAACTATTGTAAACATTTTAGCTGCTACGAGATCAACCTGCAGATTCGAGAGAGTACTAGCTTAAATTATTTTTGCGGTGTTTCTTTCATTGGCTCATAGTTTGGGTGCTAGTACATGGACGATCTATGCCAACCTATACATTCACAGAGATTCAAGTTACGCTGTCACATTGGCGATGAAG